>NQII01006449.1:0-28903 GCA_002778355.1 Clitarchus hookeri | reverse complement strand
CCCCCCTGCTCCAAACTCAACATCTCTTTTAAAACGTTTCCGGAGTTACTGGTCAACGAGTCACGACGTTTGCAGCCAGACGCGTAGCGGTTGGGATGATGTTCTCCACGACAGCGCTTGGCACGATCCATTATTAAATTATGCTGGTCACGATTGTGCAACACATCACCACACCGGAGCGTGTTCACAACACCGATCACTCCTATACGACGACAGGCGAGCTTGGTAAAATGCATAACGCTTATTACACGTTTACTGTTGAAATATTTACCCACAAACCTATTTGGAAATACATACACATAACGAGTTATAGTTCGGAGTGCAGCACAGCTACCACGAAAGCTGCAGGGGCCCGTGTGTCTGGGTGNACATACACATAACGAGTTATAGTTCGGAGTGCAGCACAGCTACCACGAAAGCTGCAGGGGCCCGTGTGTCTGGGTGTTGTGTTGAAACCACGTGCTGTCGTTTAGCTGTCGCACGTTTATTCCTACGTGTGCGGATCGTTACGCTTGAATTTAGAATGCAATTCAAATCCCTAATAATGCCGAATATTTTAAGCAAGTATCAATTATTGGAAATTAAACGGTTATCTAATGAACTTATTTTAATGTTGCAGAAACATTTGCAGTAATCATTTGAACTTAAAATCACTGTCAGAGGCACATCGTCGTATTATTAACAAGGGAAAAAAAAAATGAAAATACAAATGTCATCACGAGTGCGTGTAATTATTTGTGGTCTGCTCCTCGGAAATCTTCTTGTCAGTCCATGGNACATACACATAACGAGTTATAGTTCGGAGTGCAGCACAGCTACCACGAAAGCTGCAGGGGCCCGTGTGTCTGGGTGCTGTGTTGAAACCACGCGCTGTCGCAAGTTTATTCCTACATATGCAGCTCGTTACGCTTGCATTTAGAATGCAATTCAAATCCCTAATAATGCCGAATATTTTAAGCAAGTATCAATTATTGGAAATTAAATGGTTATCTAATGAACTTATTTTAATGTTGCAGAAACATTTGCAGTAATCATTTTAACTTAAAATCACTGTCAGAGGCACATCGTCGTATTATTAACAGGGGGAAAAAAATTAAAATACAAATGTCATCACGAGTGCGTGTAATTATTTGTGGTCTGCTCCTCGGAAATCTTCTTGTCAGTCCATGGCNAAAATACAAATGTCATCACGAGTGCGTGTAATTATTTGTGGTCTGCTCCTCGGAAATCTTCTTGTCAGTCCATGGCACCGACTACTCTGATCAAACAGTTCTGATGAATGCACAGATTGTCATTAAGTATCCCTCAGTGATTTATTTTGTGATTTTGACCCTAGGGAACATATAAGTTAATATTTTAATTCGCTGTGGTAGGCTGGTAATACAAGTTATACTTCTTTAACGGAGGTTAGAAATGGGGCTTTGTTTAAAATGAGGAAACATTATTAGTACTCGTACCTAACAAATTAATATAATTCTGCTAATGCGCTCGCCTACCTGGTACACGAAATACATTAACAATTTGTTCAAAATACACGTAAAAATGACTTCTACTCAGAATTTGTTCCGGGGAAAAGAACACACGCCTCAGAGGTTACAGGAAAATTACGATCAAGACGTCTTGCATATTACAAACATTATTTTATAAACCTGTGACATAGCCAAAAATAATCCATTTTCAGACTTACAACGTCGCCTACTGTAAACGTATCTAGCTGAACAGTTTCGAAACGTGTATATGCTTACAGCCCATATAAAAGTTTATATGGTCTGTTCACGGTAAAGTGAGCACTTTTGAGGCACTAGTTACTTTTTCCTTTCAGCCATTTTTTATCCTTTAACCACCATTTAAAATAAATATTGCTAATAAACACAGTATTTATATTCCTTCGTACTCGGAAGTTAAGTCTAAGGCTAAAATAAAAAATATTTATTGACTATTGTTCCAAAATGAGAGGGCTTCCAAAAGTAGTCAGTTTACCGTGAAAAGCCCATATAAACTTTCATCAATAAAATGGTAGGTTGTCGCTGAAAATAGCTTGGTTGTAAAAAGCACGACACAGACTGCACGTGCAATTAGTGCCCTGAGCGTAGAGATTATTCGGCATTTATTGTGCGCCTAAGTGTCGCCCTTAACGGTCTCTTATTCCAATGGTTTATGAATTATATTAGTTGGATGGGCCCGTCCTGAAGAGTCCGCCGAGAGTACTGTCGTTGAAATGATTGCCGAAATGTTTTATTGTAATATAACATTAATATTTGATTATATAATACATATTACTATAATTACTAAATTGTTAATAGCTTTTGTTAAACTTTGTATGAAGCATTGTATAATGTGTTACTGAACTTGTATCAATTGTTAGATATAAGAGAGGGCCCACATGACCCTGATATTGCCAGCATAAATAAAACACGAATAATAATAATAATAATTCCTAGCAATGATTGCTTGTGGAGTTCCTTCATATTCGTGTCCCAATTTCCTGCAATTAAAGTAAAATTCCCGAATAGCATTTGAGTATAAAATCATTCATTGTTTATGATACTGCAATGAATAATTACCTAACTGTACTCCTACATGTAGGAGCGATAAAATCACATGATGTGTACATGTTTAAGCGCTTTATTTACAACTCGCCACGTTTGGCTGTACTACACGTCCACCTCGGCTCGTGGCTTGCTCACAACTGCCACGCGACCCTTGTCTGGGCCCAAATACCTGTTCTGCGAGCCACATCTGGGCAGGACACAAGCACATACACCAGCAATAACTCGAAACCCAACATTTATTCTTACGAATTTTGCTATGACTGCTGCTACAGATACTGCTCCATTATTGCTCCTACTCCTGGTATTGGCAGTAGCACTACTGATACCATTGCTGATAATAATATGTACAATTGCTGCTAACAATACAGCTGCTACAACTTTTACTGATACAATTACTACTGCCTTCCTTTCCATTGTTGCCATTACTTCCATTTGAACTACTGCTACGATACTGCTAATTATACTATCGTAAGTGCTCCTACAGTTTCTACAACTATTATAACTACTGATACACAACTGCTTCTCTTGCCACTAGAGAACTACAAATAGTCAATCAGATGAATGTATGTCGGCCTAAATGATGGCAAGTAAGTTTAAAAGTAAACGTCGTTTCGGTAGAATGGTGCGTCAAGGCGCTGGTTCAGAAGGCAACCACTCAGTTCCGTGTGGAGCCTCGTTGGTATAAGCGTCTGTGGACAGTCTTAGCCGTGACTACTGCGCATGCGCGTTTGAAAACAAGCCACGTGTTAACAGTTATCCTAGGTTAGTTTGAACTGTAAAAACACTCATTCAGCTAGGGTTGTAGGTTAGTTTGAGGCGAATTCCAACTGCTGCACTGGGCTGCACTCAGTAATCACTGGCCGAGTGCCGCGTGTTTCAGTTCACCTGAACTCGTGTACTGAGTGCAGTCATTTTCCATGTTCCAATTGCAGTTTTTGCCGTACTGTCTCCAGAGTCAGTGGGGCAGTTTGAGTGCAAATGTGGTCGACGAACGAACACTCTCTGCGGGCAGTCTCATGATAATTGCTATTTTCTTGTAGTTTTCAGGGCGCATAGAGTATTAGCCTTGCGTCGTAATTTGGAATACACCATTAGTTTAAACTATACAAACACGCATTCAGCCACTGTTTTAGGTCAGGATAGGCGGCTGTGTTAAATTGGAATCACAATATCGCAGCGACCACGACACAACGCCGATACCACGACACGACGTCAGAGCACGATTTAATATTTTATTTTATTCAGTGTTATACACGACGATGCCTGGTATTTGGCTGTTAAAAAATCCTAAAACGGCAAGTTATCCATATAATATCCAATATTTCTGATTTGAAGACTCACAATAAAGTAAATGATTCTTTGCTTTTGACAATATTTGAGTTCATACGAGTAGAAAAGTATTTAAAAATAAACAGAAAATGATTTTGGTGCCAAATTAGTTCATTATTTACTACTGTAGGGTAATACACACGAAATTTTGTTTTATAATTGTTGGAAGAAAAATATTAAATAGAATAGACTAAAATACATGAAATATTGCTATGCTTCCAGTAAGTTAAATTTGTTTTATATTGGCGTCACTGATTTCTTTTATTTTATATCTACGGTATCAAACTTTTAATGCTGTAGCTAACATATGCCTGATATAACACTATTGATTTTCATAAAATAAATGTTAACCATATTTCTTCACTACCTCGGTAGTAATGTTGTATTTAAATACTTTGCAAACCCCGTCGAGCCCGACACAACAAATGATAATAAACGCCAGAGAGGGGTATATGAGCACAATTGGAGCATATTTCATCCAGGAACAAATTGTCTATCGTCCATAGTTAACCCACAATGGCAGTGGCAATGTGCGGGGGCTGGTATGCAACCTCAACAGGCAGTACAATGAAATGAAAATTTATTTACGCATTTGGGCAGAAGGCATGGGGCTCACAGTGTCTGTTCAAAGTGTCGGCCACCGTTGGTCACACAGACAGTGCAGAACTGAAGCATGTTGCGATGCACATTGCAAAGGTTTCTGGCGTGGCATTGACGGTGTCAAACTGCTCTACGTATCCGTGTCATGAGCCCATCCCTTGTGTCAAGTGGTGTGGCATACACCATCGATTTGATGTGGCCTCACAGCCAGAAGTTAGGTGGTTTGACGCCAGGTGAGTGCGGTGGCAATGCTGTGGAGCCTGCCCTACCTACGTATCTGCCGGTTCAGGAAGTGCACATCGAGGTGCCAGCGAACAGCAATGACTAAATGATGTGGGGCCCCATCCTGCTGCAACCACATCACCTCACGAGCACCCAAAGGAACATCCTCAAGAATTTCAGTTACAAGTTCTCAGGAACTGGAGATATGTAGCACTACTGAGACTGAGACCATGCAGTACTGAGCGGTATTATGACGCACGCAGAACTGCGCACAGGCTGGTTACAATGCCAAGTACACAAATCTGCATACCCGCCCCTGCACATTACCACTGCTATTATCGTTTAACTATGGACATTAGACAATTTGTTCCTTGACGAAATGTGCTCAATCTACCCTAATATGGTATTTATTATCGTTTGTTCGAGTACATCCAGTAGAATATACCTTTGCCGGGCTGTCGGGGCTGATTTTGTCAGACTAACGCCACAATGACCTTGCATTTCATTGGCTGCTACTCAGATTTTGTAATGTGGGGTTCGTCGTGGTATAGTACATGGGGTGGACACTCTATAGGGCAAGGCTGGACCAATTTTCCAACAGCTATCCCCTAAATCTTAATTGAGAGGCCTGATTTTTTTGCATTACAACCGTCGGTTGTTACTTCTGTGGTAATATTATCTACTTGATCAGTTGCAAATGATTTATTTTACAATTTTAGGAACAAGTGCGTTTTATTTTCTATACTCTTTTATTTTCCTGACATGATACTGTCTGATGTAATTCATCAGGGTGGCGCTCCTGCAATATACACGTACAAGATGGCGTTGCTACTTTTTCATGCATGTATCCATATTAGTTTTATCAAGGACCTTTGTTTGAATGTTTTACGGGTGAAATTCTGAATTTGGGCACTTATTTTGAAAAATAATGGGGGTGAAGATTTACTTAAACAATATGTTAATTTTGTTTTTGTGTGTTACAATGCGTAGTCTATTTTTCGTGTTGTGTTTGCTATATGAGGTTGACGGCGTTGCTAGAGACTCGGCACTTCCCCTTATTATGATTTTTTAGTGTTTCTCCATCTATTTTCCTCACTTACAACGGAATACTTAGGGCCAAATACACAGTTAAATGAAGTTGAATTAAACTACTTGTTACAAAAGAGAAACAGAGTTACAGCTTCCTGCAGGGCCTGTAACTGGTGAAAATAAAATTTAAATAAAGTGTGAAAATTAAACAACACACAGTACACAAGAAAAGGCTAATATATGAATTTCATAAAAAAAATTTTTAAATACTCATATTTATATTACAAGTTTGAAAAAAAGGCATTAGGGTGGTTCCAAATGGCTTGTAAACAAAACATTTACCACGTTTTCCAAATAATTTTATATAAGTTTAACTAGCGAACCGGCTGGCTTCACCCGGGTACAATTGAGTTTTACAGTGATACACTAATTAATAAATTGGGAAAAGACAATTCATTTGTGTGAAAACAGAATTATAAAATTATACTATGTTGGCCTAGGCTTTTAACTGCTTAAGGCAACCCAAAAGGGAGGAAATATTTTTTACCAGATAGTCAAGAAGTAGAGTATTGTTTTTGGAGTGTATCTGTGCAACTATCGCGTAGTTACCACATTTCCGCTCTCCAGCGTTGATGTATGAAAATCAAAACGCGAGTCTCATCAAGTTGTAGCTTTAGAAATAAGTGTACCTAGGTACTACCTTTTGCGCTTGGCTGAGGTATCTTAATCGATCACCAAAGTTAAGCAACGTTCCCAGCGGCACACATTTGGACGGGTGACCGTTTAGTGGCATAACATCTGAGCGCTTCCGGGCTTCGGAGGGCACGTTAAATATTCAGTCCCGGTTGTTATCGATTGATAGCAGTCGTTAAGCTATTTCAGAGGTCCTTGGGCGGCCTGATAAACTCTGACACCAGAGGAAAATAATATTTCGGTCACGTTCCCTGTCATTGCATAATTAGGTTTTGTTGTTATACCACAGGAACCGTACCATTTTCCGGGGTAAAAAATGTCCTATTCCAGGACCTAAAGTACCTACATGCCAAATTTCATAAAAATCCGTTCAGCCGTTATGGAGCTGAGTTCGGTCACGTTCCCGGCCGTTGCAGAATTACGTGTAANCCGTTCAGCCGTTATGGAGCTGAGTTCGGTCACGTTCCCGGCCGTTGCAGAATTACGTGTAATTGTTATTACACAGGAACCGTACAATTTTCCGGGATAAAAAGTATCCTATGTCCTATTCCAGGACCTAAAGTACCTACAAACCAAATTTCATCCAAATCCGTTCAGCCGTTATGGAGCTGAGTGGTAACAAACATACACACACACAGGCTTGCGAATTTATGATATTAAGTAGGATCCACTTATTGCTTGCTAAAACTTATGTCTGGAATCTAAATAATAATTTTTAATGCATGTATCACACATTTTTTGGCTTACAATATGTTCACTTACATTTTATTTTGATGCTTCAAAAAATTCGTTCCAAGTTTGTCATGTTTGCACATTTGGATAGCAATCGCGACGAAAAAAATGTGCCGATTCAAAAGCATTGAGTGTCTACTCTAAAGAGGAATGTTTACAAAGCGTTCCTGACCTATGAAGTCACGTTCCGCTTCCGACCTTGGGTATCGAATGTTTTTGAGATATCATTGAAGAAATGTTCTGGTCATTACTACTGCCCTAGTTTCTCTCAACGTGACTCGGGGTGCGTTGAACCTTCCAGTTAAAGGCTAGCGATAGTATAAAAGTGCAACGGGCCTCCGAGCCGGAGTTTTATGATAGTCGGGAGTCTGGGCGGTTGTGTGACGAAGAGCAAGGAATAGCGCCCGAAGTGACCAGCGGGAGGAAAAATCTGCGACTGCGAGCATCAGAGCAGTGAAGAGTGCGACTGGCAGGCTGGACTATTGGACTGCATATGTGAGTGATTAAAAATGATGGCAACAGACAGGCTGAATGTGTGTTAATGATGAGTATGAGTAAATAGACTATAACCGAACAGAGACATTAAGAAGGACGTTAATTAGAGCTGAAATAGACATTGAATACTGCGCTCACTGATAAATAAAAAGGGTAATAGTGGAGATGGATAATTTAATGCTGTAAATAATAGCTGTGTGAATAAATAAAAAAGTAAATTTAGTTATTTTATTTTTATTGAGACCTCCATCCCTCACGAACTCAGATACGCCCCTCAGGTGTCTTATAACAATGTTGAAAAACGATGGATGAAAACGCGCGTGCGCAATAATGATGGCCGCCCATAAAGGCATGCGCAGTAACCCACGCAAGGCACCGGCGGTCCACAGACCCTCGCCCGCTGGGGGCGTCTTGTCCCCTCGCAGTCTTCCTGCCGTCGCCATGTCTCTCCGCGGGGATCCCCTCGGCGGGGCAGTCCAGCAGGGAAGCCGCGAGCAAGGCGACTTCTGTGTCCGGAGACAGGCTCCCCGTCGAGGCCATCATTCACAGCTGCGTCTCCGGCGTTCCTTTGATACAGGCCTGGCCGAGAACATCCCCACCAACCTTCGCATGTCGCTCTCATATTCTGTTTCCCCTTGGCAGGCTGTTCCGTGTACTATGACTACAGTACGCTCACAATCAGTTTACTCTGTTTTAAGGTTGTTCAAGTGCCTAAAATTTTTTTCTGCATTTTTAAGATATTTTGCAGTTTTCCGTTACAATATCAATAACTATTTGATGAAAATGCCAAATCAGTTTCAAAATAACTCTGGCATACTTTTTTTTGTAGAATTATCAGCATTTTAATCTCAAAATTTGTGCTAAACGAATTTCAAAAAGTTATACGAGTATAATGTTTAATAACAGCTTAAGTTTTTTTTTTATTAGGAACGCCATGAAGAAATTTTTTTGAAGTTTGGCATTTTGTTTGCCTGTGATTCGGGTTTAACTTCTGGCTATTTTGGATTTTAATTTTATTGTGAAACTTAAAATATAAGAAATTGAAGAAATTTTATGAAATTTCTTCATCTTATTCTAATTATATTAGCAATTAATTCCAACTGTAGCCAAACATGATAATTATCGAAATATTTTAAATTTCTATGTCAATACTTATAAATGAAAAATTCCTTTCTTTCCCGTCATTAATGTTTTTAAATTAATTTTCCATCGTTTTTGATACTTTTACCAACGTACTATTTTACGTAATAAAACAAAATTATAAAATATGCTAAAAATGTAGAAAATCATTTTTGGCACTTGAACATCATTAAGGCACTCGTCTACCTGAAGCTTTTCTCCACGTTTGGGACCGGGAAGCGCGGGAGCGGTAAGGACCTCACTGCCACGCGCATCAAGTACGCCATCGCCGCTAAGCGCAAGGCTCTGAACTGGCGTGCAGTGTTCTCGTCGTGCAACGTGTGCCTATGGGACTTTAAGCTGTGACCCTATAATTTGATGGGTGTAAAGTCTGTAGCAAGGTTCAATGCAGGACCTTTGAATATATCTGATGTTTATACTTTTAGATACAATGCTTTGAAAAAGACGCCTTTAGCTATGTTGGAGCGCTATAAAATAGTGACGTCTAAATTTATTGACACTAGATATATTTTACTTAATTTCTCTCTCTTTGAAAAACATAAAATCAAGGACTTGCATATTGGTGCGTGAATTAAGTGACCAGGTTCACGGAAATGTTAGTTTTACATCTGGTGGAAGGATACACAAAATTGGCAGGGAAGTAGCTCCTTAGCAAGGCTTTCCGAAGTGCTCTGCCGTGAACAGCACACGACTGTTTTTGTTTCTAGCTGCCGAACTTTGCTGGGATATTTATGAGACAGGAACTAGTTATGGTTCATCTCATATTAGAAGGCCACATTGTGACAGTCAGTGAGTGGCAACTTGATGTATATGAAAACAAACAAAGTGCCATTTACAAAATCCTGTATCAGCTGATGCATGAACGAACAGAAATTAATATTACGTTGGCTATTCTGAGAGCAGTGCCGGCGCACATTAGACAAGCAGAAAATACGCGGATAAGAAAGAGTTCGTAGATTAATTAATACACTTTATTTTACGTGGTCATAAAACAGCAGTTTTTAGTTTTAGAAATGAAACTTCGTGATAAAATAGTAATGTATAGGTGTTAAAAATGAAATGCACAATAAAACAACCAGTTTAGAAATGAAACGCAACCTCGAAACCTTTTTCACGTAGTATCCCGCCCTCTCCAAACCCGCTTTCCTTACGTGCTTGATATTAATTCCAAAAGTATAAAGAAATATTGCATAATATTGTTGAATTATTTTCTCTAATAATTTGACGAAATATAATTGAAATACGTTTCGTTCTCAGCCAGTAATAGAACAACAGTCTACTTTACAGAGACGCTATCTATTGTCGAAAAACCTGTTGTGCACGCCATCTATTGGTTCTTCTGCGAAGTATACGCCATATTGTTCTCCGAAAACCCATTTCCTTGTTTCCGAAGAAGTGGGACACCACACTCTCGCCGCACCAGCACGTCATACCTGTAATGTGTGTTGCACTCACGTCTTCACGCTGCCCCCTCTACACGTTCCTGCCCTTCCAGTTACATTAAGTTTACGAACGACCCTATAAACGCCCTCCAATCTCCGTTTCGAAACCTCTATCGCCGCCTGCGGCGCCACCCAAGTAGTTCACCAATTGTCGCACGAAGCAGCATCTCCTGGACAACATCGTTGCCATGTGGCCGATCAGCTGATGGCGGAAGGATTCGTAGTCAGATGTAGTCAGATGTAAACAGTGGTGCTACTTTCGCCGAGCTGTCAAAAAGTGGCCTTCTTATATGACGGCTAAGGTGTCACGCTCATGTGTAAAAGTGGAGTGGAGCGGTTTGAGTGATTCTTAAGGGGGATTAGTCCGCAACGTCTTGGATATTTGGAATTATAGCAAAGACCTGCATGATAGATTTTGTCTTGAATTTTACGGAACGACACGACACAGGAAATGCCTTTGTACATTTACTGAAGTTGGTATTGCTTGACTACTGTGGTTAGTTTAACTGCTGTAGTCGCCCGAAGGAAGAATCACTTACTTCTTCCCAGCTGTCTCTAGTTAAAAATTAATAAAGGCAGTGAAAACCTAACAACTTTATACAACTGGAGAAGCTATTAGTTATGTTGTCTCGGGAGAAAAATTTCGTTAAAGCAACTTAATTGTAAGTTATGGCGGGGACTTATCCACCTTAACAACGAGGTCTTGAGAGCCGATGAGGGTGAAGCGAGGTGGATGTGGAGCATCACCGGAATGCAAGGGTGGGAGAAGTGGGAGATCCCCGACCAGCGGCATTGTCCGGCAAGATTCCCAGGAATCTTGCCGGAGATCAAACCCGGTTCACCTTGGTGGGAGGTGAGCGCTCTAGCCGCTGCGCCACCGCGGCCCAACTGCACTGTAAGAAAAAATTGCCACGCAAGTGCGGAAAAGTAGTTGACAAATTAACCAGAAATCTCAGTAAAATTGCGGATACTTCGCTTTTTTCAATAACGGAATTTTCGGAAATTTCGCAGGAGTTCTCTTGAAGTCACGTAATTTCTCCGTAAATTTGCTACTTAGTTTTTTTTAATTTACTTCTGGTTTATAAAAAGAAATGACGGAAAAAATCCTTAATTTTCGCTAAGCATGTGTTACACTGTGTATAAATTTTTTTTAATTTAAGTATTTTATTTGGAAAGGGGACGTGAACATGAATGATAAGTTGTAGTTAGTTGGCGTATGGTATAAAGTGATTCGTAGGGAAAGTATACCTTTTAAGTTGGCGACGCAACTAGTTTATTGCAAATATAGCCGACATTATTTTAGAAGCGTTATGAGTGGATATTTGCGAACTGTCGCCCTTCATCAAGTTATTTCAGGGGAATAATTGGTATCGTCATCCTTGTGTTGCATTAAATTTTGTAATGCGAAAGCGTGACGTACGGGCCAAAATTCATGAAAAGGGTCGTCTCGTTTTATTGATTTAAACCCCAACGTTTACGAGGGGAGAGGAAAGAGAATGTTTTTGTATCCGAGGAGATCACTGCTGTCGTACCATTTACCCTGTGATTCACAATACACTTTTATTTCTTAATTTTTTTATTTATTTAGTGTCATAAGCACTATTTGAAATAGTTGTGAATACATGCCATGTTACAGATTACCACAATAATATTTCCAATTATGCGATGAAAAACTTGGATTATTGTGAAGGGAGTTATTACGTCATGTTCAAATACAGAAGACATATATACACAAAGATATAAACAGAAATACATAATACATACATGATGCTTATAAAAACAATACAAAAACATAAAAGATGTATATAACTTGTTTCCAAACAACACCGACAAACACCGGTAGGTTATCCCTTATGGTAATTGACGAAAACATGTGTATTTATTGAGGGACCTATGCGCCCCCAAAAACCGAGTTCTGAAATAATTTTAGTTATAAATATCAGTACTTGCGATGAAGTAACAAATCTGTGAATAGTGATTTGTGTAACGGGGATGACACCTCTGAAAACGCGGTTGGTAATATTATCGCTCTTCATTATGTAAGGGGAGGGGGAGGGGGCACCCTATGTTTGTATGAAACTTTGTAATACGGAGCAAGAAAAAAGTTATGAATCAGCGTGTCTAAATTAACAGAAAAGGTCGCCTTGTCGGAACACTGTTAGGCGAACCGTTTTCGAGGAAACCGTACGGAAATTTCGAAACAGACCGCGAGTGGTCTGCTGGTAGGCAATACACAAGCGTGTGTCGTGAAGCCCATGGTAGGGCCTTCTAACAGTTCCTGTATACATATAATCATTGAGTGAAGATATACACACACTAGAGCGGCCATGGGATAAGTAAAAGTGTGACCAGTTTTTTATGTTAGTTCTTGGAATGATTCAGAGGAGCGGTAGTGTTCTTGACTGGCAGTTAGCAGGCAGCAGACGACGCAGTAGTCAAAATACTTCGCCACCCGTGCGGTGTTGCCAGTTCTGCAGACGGCAAAAGTAGATAATCACCCGGGCCTCGGCTCACCCACGTGTTCGTTCACATTCTGCTAAAGCGAGCCTGTCACAGAGTTATCAGCTTTTGTTGCAGCTGTGAATACCCAACACATGATGCACTTGTGGCGACCATGGCATGTGTTTAGTTTATGTTGTAGAATTCTGTATCGAAATTTGCAGCGATATAAACTACTATTTGTTTTTATTTACCTCTGCGAAAATGAATTATCATAAATATATAACGGTCATTGTTTTTAATTCTAATTTATTATTTTACTATAGTTTATGTGTTCATGATAAAATACGAGTACTGTTAGCACTTACAATTACAAATTTGATATTAATCATGAATTATGCCATACATCATAGCAGCGTTTTCATTCCGTTCTTATGTGAAAGGAAATTGATGGGAAATGATTGTTCACTAGTCGAGAAATATATGTTAGATGCACGAAGGTCTACAATATGATTCAGTGTTTACAATTCGGAGTTGTGATCTACTACAAAGGTGATTGTTCGTACAAATAATCAGTACGTTAAATTTGTCGATTCAGTATCGTTAAGGCTATGTCCGAACCTAGGATTGGCAAGGAAGAATGTAACCGCCGCATGGCGATTGCTGCAGCGGCGTTAAGAGCGGGGCAGGACAGGTTATAAAGTATCGCGCGCCACGAGTCGCCCGCAGCTCCAGATCAGCCCCGCAGATAGGCAGTAATGTGCGATGTGTGGCGCACCTGCCGAAGCATGAAAGGAAAAGTGGTGGCGAGCGCTGGCGGCAAAGGTAACCTCGTTCCCACGATCGGAGCGCGGGGCGTGGCCGGGTCTCGAGTTGCAATCGAACGCCGCGAGTGCGCGCTGTACCGCCGTGTCTTTCCGGCGGCTGCCGCGTGGCGCAGCACGTGCGTGTTGTATGGGGCAGAGCGCTCGAGCGGGCTGCGCAGCAACCACTCACCATTTTACAATCGCCAATCGCACTATTAAAACTACGTGGGTAGGATTTTAGGTTAGAACACTATTTAAGTAAGTGCTATGAGATGTGTGTACACTTACTCTAACCTAGTTTTAATTATATTAGAATATATTCAATTTAGTCGTAGTATTTCGTTCACATAAAGGCCTAATCTGTGGATGTGCATGATAAAATGAGCATGTCAGCCGTGTTGAGACGCCCAACAACACTGGAAACCTAACCCGTCACAATTAAAATCTTACTATTGTAACACAGCATGTTGGTATTTAGCATGAAGGTGAAGCTTCATTAGTTGTTAGTAGTTTAAAATCTTACACATCCTACGTGCATTACATACAAAAACCTGCCGCGACATTTTCAATGGCTTGGGTGTCGCACTATGGCGATGGACGAAAATGCAGCTTCAATGACGTCATGGTATGGCATATCCTGTTATTCCTACCTCCATACTTTGACAATTGTATTGGCGATGGCTGAGTCAATGTGATTGTTCCCGCTGAACAGCACACACATCATTCGACGACTCTGAGACCACGGTAATGCGTGGGAGGCTAGTGCGCCGGCCATTCGAGTTCGACGGGGTCGCGCGCACAGATTTCGGCTTGTGGGGAACGTGGTGGACGTTGCCAATTGGCATGCTGGTTCTCTCGGTGTACCATCCCCCCCCCCTTACCACTCACCAACGTAGGATTCGGTCGCCTCTCCATCTCCACGTCATCTCGTCGTATTTTTGCATTCAATATTCCGGCATACTGCAGATTAAGGTGATCGCCTAGTGAGAGGTACATTTGCGTGAGGCAACAATTGATGAAGCTATACGGACGACGTTGGCCGGTGTACGTAAAACGGTATCGCCTCTACGCGCAAGAAGCACAACTAGCGTGCAGTCTGTATGTAGGCTTCTTGCCTGAACGTGCCTTTAAGCGGTGACCGTAAAATTTAATTGGACGCGACTCTGTAGAGAAGACCAATGCATGCCACTATTGTAATTTTGGATGTATCCGGTTCGTATATTTTGAGATATAGCATTCTGAAAAAACTCCGTTTTTTAGCTATGCTGAAGTGCATGAAAATAATGTTTCCAATATACGTAATGTCTTGAACGTACCATTCCGTCATCATCTGGAGTGTACTTTCTATTCTTAGGTAAACCTATATGGTGCACGTTTAATAGTTTGCCAAAAAAACACATTTTTAAAATACTCTGCCGCGCATTTCTAGCACCAGAAGGCGACTGCCTCAGGAATTTTCCCCGCAGTTGTCCATCGCCCTCCTAATCCTCCTGTTAAGTTTCTATCACGACAACGTCTCCAGGAGGGGAAAAACATGTGGTTAGTTTATTGTCCATCCCGACTACGAACACTACATTTTGGGGCGTAAGTCCCACCAGTGTTGTTGTTTCGCTAATGCATCCCTTTGCTTTAGCTGCTCTGACCCATAGAAGTCATGGTAGTAGTATGATTAACGCGAGTTTCAGCCAATGTATTTGAAATGGGAGTTGTGTGGCTGTGGCTGGCTGGCGGTCATCAGCTGAACTCGGACGAGCTCGGCAATTTTTAACTCGACTCAGAGGGTGCTCGGAAGCTGTAAACGCAGGATTGAAGAACGTACCCGAAGGTGCTCGGAAGTTACGCCCACTTAATAATCCAGGCATATATATATGTTTTATGGTGCCCAAATTGATTTTATAGGCATAGGGTATGTCAATTAGTAAATCCGTATTTATTATCTGATTTTTAAAAAATATTTTTAATTTTAAATTATTTAGTTATTTTTCACTTTCTGCCGAAATTATACATAGAGTATTCCAGAAACATGCAAAAGTCTATCATTCAATTACTACATTTCTAGTCTCCTCTCTTGAAGAATGATTAATATCCGATGCCAGAATCTACTAATTATTCACTACCTCGACTGTTTTGTAGGTATAAGTATACTACTCAGAATTTTTTAAATATATATATAAGTCTAAACCACGCCCATCGTACTAATAGTGGGGACCACATGCACTAGTATGTTATAAACATGGTATGGATCAGCATCTATAAATATTTTTATAGACTTAATTGGCTTAAATTTAAATGCCAATTCTGCCAGGCCTGGAGACTTGGAATGTACGAGGGTGATAAACAGTCTTAACTTTCGTGCTCTTCTTAACCATCACTCTGTCAATTTTCCAATCATTCAATCAATATTAGGATCAATCCATTAATCTACCAATATTTCCATCAATCTTTCACATTCTTCGTTAATCCACAGCCAATCCTCACCAATCCTCAGCAATCTTTCAAGCAATATTTCGAAATCTTTCCATCAATCTTTCGGAATCTTCCCATTCATCTTTATATCTTCCGATCAATCTTTCTATTTTCCCATCAATTTTTCGCAATCTTTCCATCAATCGTTCAATATTTCCATTAATCAGCACCGCAATCAACTTCGCAATACGCTCCGCAATCTGCTCTGCATTCTTCGCCATCCTCACCAATCTTTCAATCTTTCCATTAACCTTCCAATCTTTCCATCAACACAGTCGGCAATCAGGCAGTGATGATGCAGGTCGCGGCTCCATGTTCGATGAGGTCAAAGGCAGACCTTCTTATTCACAATTCATATACACTGTATAGAGAGAGAATGCTTCCAAATCGATGTTAACTTCTCGACGCCTGGACATCAACTAAGGTATCAGCGTGCGTCAGCGCTNGAGAATGCTTCCAAATCGATGTTAACTTCTCGACGCCTGGACATCAACTAAGGTATCAGCGTGCGTCAGCGCTCTACGTATAAATTATCCCACCACTCGGAAAAATCGCCAGATTGTTTCTAAGTCCACGAGAAAATTAATAATTTTTACGATTTCAGGTTTCGAACTCAGGGCACTAAGCCATGCATCGCCTTTGTAAATTTATTAAAACTTTGTGTCAGTGGCGCATGAATATTAAACAGTAAGAAATTAATATACGAACATCGCTAAAAAGGTTTCAAAAACTCAGGTCGTAAATCGAATTGCGAACCATTTATCTTACCCTGGTCCCCATATCCGATAGCTAAAACCATCGTTTCGCCTTTATTATGAGTTCCTCAAACAATCTCTGAAATTATTTCTAAGTCCGAAAGTGAATTAATAATTATTTTTATATTTTCGGGTCTCAAACTCAGGTCCCTACACCGTACCTAATAATTGAAGATGGCTTAAATCTTTATATCAGGTGCGCATGAATACTAAAACAGTAAGAAATTAATGTACGAACATCGCTAAAAACGCTTCAAAAGCTCGGGTCATCAATCTATATGCAATCCTATTATCTCACCCTGATTCCAATATCCGATGGTTAAAACTTCCGTTTCGCCTTTAATATAAATTCCTATAATATTCACCCAACACTGGGAAAAATTACCATAATTTTTTTCTAAGTCCGATAGAAAATTAATATTTTTTATAATTTCGGGGCTCGAACTCAGGCCCCTACACCCTACCTCAACTTTTGATATTGTATAAATCTTTATATCAGTTATGTACAAGCACGTAGGCAGACAGAAAATCACGTACAAAGTTCGTTAAAAATGATTCAAAACTCGAGTAGGTATTCGAACTATGGACCCTTTATCTAACTATATCATTCTTATTCTTCATCCTAAAGTTGTCTAACAACCTACATTATAAGTTTCATACACCATGTACTTATACGGAATTTATTCCAGCATTTTTTACTTAAGTGCCACCAACTAGTAGAAGGAAAAAGATGAGTTTCAGTCAAGGGAGTACGGTGGTGGAGCGGTGGAGCTGTTCATGCTCTGTCATTCCGGTTCCCAGTGGCCATTTTGTCCGCCTTTTTGGGTGGCAGAGACCTTAANGTGGAGCTGTTCATGCTCTGTCATTCCGGTTCCCAGTGGCCATTTTGTCCGCCTTTTTGGGTGGCAGAGACCTTAAACTTGACCTTTTCCTTGACCCTGGTGACCTTTGACCTTGAAAACCCAAAAAACACCAAAAAACGCCAAAAGTAACCATGAATTAACTGTAGTAGCATTATTATATTTTAATTTTTCAGCCAGATGTATAATAAACTTCCCATACTATGTATACGTTAAAATTATTAATTACAGTTTAAGAAGTTTAATGAAACAAATTACAGTGCACGTTTTAGNTCATACTATGTATACGTTAAAATTATTAATTACAGTTTAAGAAGTTTAATGAAACAAATTACAGTGCACGTTTTAGACGACAAGTTTTCCAGCGAAGACTCTGAAAAACCTTTGTTTACAATTTTTAATACAAAGGCCCTTACTGTCTGTGCTAATTGATTTATATTTTTTTGTTAGATTGATTCAAATGAGGCCTATCTTCCCATACAGTTAAGTGACAAGTACTATAAAGATTATTATTTTATTTACACATGTAACTGTACTGTCATGTAAACACAGCTAATTTTACACATCATACCAGAGTACTGTCTGTTCATTCATATACCTGGAATACTGTATATCAGGGGTCGGCAAGTATTTTCAGGTGGGGTCCGAATACTTTTGAAAATTTTTATCGAGGTTCAGAGAAAAAAAACACCAAGTACTTATAACTTTTAAATTTTTATTTTTACATACACATAATTGCATTACAATAAAATAGAAAAGTATATATANTTTAAATTTTTATTTTTACATACACATAATTGCATTACAATAAAATAGAAAAGTATATATAATATAAAATAGAAAATGCAGGTATTCATTGAAAAATTAATGGCTTTTTAATGTGAACGCCAGAACTCGGTCAAAAAATATCATTGGTTCACGTGGCGAACAGCTAATACGAATAGTGTCTTCAAGGTGGGCATCCGTTAATCTCGAACGATATTTGTCCTTCAAAAAATTCATTTTGGAGAAAGTTGTTTCACATACATATGTGGAGCCGAACATAGTAGCCAGGTTAATCGCTAGTGTTCTGCAGGTTTCATACTTTTCTACACGTTTGCCCCAAAATTCTTCAGGGGATGCAGTTTTGTACATTTGCAAGGAAATATCTTCTAAGTCGATGATCTCCATTTGAAGTAAAGGTTTTTCAAGACTGAACAACTTCGCAGCCACATCAGTCCATTCTGCAGCTGGAGCAACTTCATAAGGCGATTCAAAGAATTGAAACAACTTACCTATCTCTGCAAAGTCTTGGAATATTGCTTCAAATTCCTTCCCAAGATCTGACATAAAACTTAGGAACACTGCAGTGTGTATTTCGGAATTCTTCTTTCTATATTCAAGATTTGTTTGAAAATGAATAAATTCTTGATTTGCAATATTTTTTTCAAAGATATCCAGCTTGCGACGAAAAGCAGACACACTTTGTATCAGATCACATATTGATGTACCATTTCCTTGTAACTCGGTGTTGAGCGCATTTAAATATTTCAGAATGTCTTTCAGGAAAGCCACAGCTAACATATTGTCCTCGTTTGATAGGAACTCCAAGTGCTCCTTGCCCTGTGTAGCCAAGTTGACTAAGAAGGAGGTCACGTGTTCTTTTATATGCCAGAAACGTTCAATAACTTGACCTTTACTTAGCCAACGAACATCGTTGTGTTACAGTAAGTCAGAATACTCTGAATCACATTCAGATAGAAACTCCTTGAATTGTCGGTGCTGAAGAGCAGAACGCGACATCATAAAATTGATTAACTTGACCAAGTTGTCCATTACTTCTTTCAGAGTAGCACTAAGTTTTCCACAAAGAGCTGTCTGGTAAATTATGCATTGATAAGATAGTAGCCCAGCATTTTTATCCCTGATTGTCTTTACTAATCCTTTTTCTGTGCCCATCATCACTGGGGCCCCGTCAGTTGAAAGGGACACCATTTTATAATAACTGATGTTTGATTTTGTCATGAAATCGTCAACAGTCTTGAATAAATCTTCTCCGCGAGTCTTGCCTTTACACGGCAATATTGCTAGCAATTCTTCCCTGAATACTTTACTCTCAATATCAAAAAATCTAACGAAAATAGATATTTGTTCATTATCAACAATGTCACACGATTCATTAAGTGCTATGGCGTAGCAAGGCGCATTCTGCAGAAGTTCAAGCAAACGTTTTTTGTTGTCAGCAGCCAAAATTTCGGTTCTTCTTGTATTGCTTCTTGCCGACAATGGAATACTTTGAATTGCGCCTAAAACGTCCTTCTTCTCTTCAAAAAGTGACGTGGTCACTTCCAAAATACATTCTTTTACTATCTCAGAGTCTGAAAATGGCTTCAGGTGTTTATTAAGCGTCCAGCAGACACGCAACGCCGCTTCTGCTGATTTTTCTTGCTCTCTCATACAGCGAACTAGTAAGACCGTGCTTTTTTTGTAAGTAGTGAGATATACCTGGAGTTTTTCTTGACGAGCTTTACTGCCAAGAGGAAAGTTTTTATAGAACTGCTGATGAGTTGTTTCGCAGTGTCGCTTTAAATTGGCACTTTTAACAATAGCGACAGTTTTGTTGCATATGAGGCAAACTGGAACAGCTGTAGGCCTATCAGGCAGCGTAAAACAATATTGTTCTGTCCACTCAGCCAGAAACTTCCTATTTTCACTGTCAACTTTACGCTTTTTAGGATCCATATTGATTCACAAAACGTTATTTTAGCACACGACAATAACAACAAGAAATCCACTCCCTCCCATACGAATCCTCACGCATGCGCACCAACGCAGCCGGTCAGTTTACTCCTTCCCACCGCCTCGCCTGCGCTCCAACGCAGTATTTTGCGTTTCACATCATAGCAACTATGCATCACTATTAAATAATCAAATTAATCGTGCTATTACTTGTAAAATATAAGAAATATTGATAAGGCTATTGCTTGAACGTATGTATTATATGTAAATATTAATAAATTACTTATTCAAATTGAAAATTTTTGGCGGTCCAGGCTTCGACCTTCCGCGGTCCGGATGTGGACCGCAGTCCGCCTGTTGCCGACCGTTGCTGTATAGGAAGCAACTAAAGTGTAGTATTAAAAGAAAATTAAATGAAAGTTTGTTGTATCACAGGGATTAATTCATAAAGGCCCATTTATTACAAAGTATATGGTTTTGCATAAAATGCCAATAACTGATATCTATCACTTGGAAATATCAAGAAAGCCATTTGTCGTGGGCCCTGTGTTGCCAGTGACTATCATGAGCACATTTTATTCACTAACTGATTGCTGTACATTTGTGTTCCTGATTCAGAAATTGTGCGCAGTAAATAAAGTAACGTCAGCAAATAACGTAATTTTGAAATCATATCAAGCTAATTTAAATAGTCTTTGATTACTTGTGACAATATTATGGAATAGTAACTGATCAAAAAAGGATATACAGTTAAATTCTAATTGAGTAATTCATTAAACATTTACTTCACTTTGACAACTAACTTAGAAGATATGAATTAAAACTGAAATTCAGTTTAATAAGAAGAAATAAATTTAAACTTAGATGTAAAACGAAACGAAATGTGATCCGCTTTAAATCTATCTGTAATTGAGGCCTTAAGGCCATATTTCACTATAAGTTTTAATTTAATTATCTGAAAGAGATTTATATAAGGACTACATAAATGTAACATTTGTAGTCAAATGATTATAGTTTTCGAA
Organism: Clitarchus hookeri; assembly: GCA_002778355.1. Lineage (NCBI taxonomy): Eukaryota > Metazoa > Arthropoda > Insecta > Phasmatodea > Phasmatidae > Clitarchus > Clitarchus hookeri. The sequence continues at coordinate 7,603 of NQII01006449.1, read as the reverse complement.
ATATAGCACCGAAAATTCGAAAATTTCGGAATATGGGAGTCCAAGTTTCTATGCTTCTAATTAATTTTGCCAAATAAATCACATGTCATGAGATCTATATCTTATACAAAACATAATAATTAAGTATCAATGATATTTAACAATGGATACTTGGGCACTGGTATCCTGCATCTCTTTTAAAATAGGTATTGATGTTTTTGCCAACACGCTTTTATTCGTCCAAGATGAACTAATAAATATTAATATTATTTTATCTCGCGTGTGTGTATATATACATATATACACACACACATTTATACACACACATACAAACGGTATTTTATAATTTTATGGTATTAGATCAAATAATATAATAAAAGTATTAATAAAAACTAGAAAGTTAATTTGAAAAATTAACTAGAGAAGTTATGACAATTTCTCATTTGTATGTTTAGCCATACAAATTTCACAATTTTGCCGAATTAGCATGTTTTGCTACAGTTCAAGTTAAATTTTGATATCAAGGTAAATAAATTTAATGACAATTAATTAAGCGGTTTGACCATAATTTTATTTCAATGTTTACAATAACATTTAAATTCGAAATAGCCAGAAGCTAAACCCTAATCGTACGTAAATAAAATACCAGACTTCAAAGAAATTTCTTCGTGGCATTCCTAAGACTTAAAGAAACTCTTCAGCTGAAATCAAACATTGTGTCCGTATATTTTTTTAAAATTTGTTTGGCATATAATTTAAAGTTAAATTGATTATAATTATATTCAATACGTAAGTGAAAGTTATTTTTGATCTGATTTGGCGTTTTTATCACATTTCTGTTCATATATAACAAAACCGTGAAATATCTTAAACACAGAAAAACATTTTGGCACTTGGAACAACCTTAAATTGAGAGAAAGGATAATTCTAATAAATGTGGTACTTCAGAATAGAGAGGAAAAGAATATTCTTAGATGAAATAAATGCCACGTCAAGTCATGGTGACAGGCGTTAATGCATGGTGATTTCCTTGTTACTTTAGCCTGAATTCGAAAAGTATCTAGTCAAAGATGCCTTTACTATGGAGACGTTTTCTTCCAGAAGGACATAAATTACAACGTACGAGGGTAACAAAAACCTTTAAAATGCGATAAAAAATTGAAAATCCTGTAAGGTGGTAAGAGAAAGGATCATAGCGTGACGTACAACCGACAGGGGGCAGTGGCAGAACGAATCTGACATACTACCTGAGAGTGTAGTTTTAGTGTCGAGATGACGGCTTCAAAGAAGAGTAGTAGCTGTCCTTTATTTTTTTCAGTAGTGAAAGGATCGGACTCGTAGAAATTCATCACAGAACGAAAGTGTGATACTGTAAGGTTATGCATGTTTCAAGTCGGATTAAGTGAATGAGTGAAGATTTAGGCGGCACTTAACATCCAGGTCTTGAGAGCCGATGAGAGTGAAGTGAGTTTGGCATGGAGCAGCGCCGGAATGCAGGGGTGGTGGAAACGGGAGATTCCCGAGAAAACCCGCCGACCAGCGGCATCGTCCGGCACGATTCCAACTTGCGAAAATTCTGGTGTGTCTCGGCCGGGATTAAACCCGGTTCGCCTCGGTGGGAGGTGAGTAGTCTAACCACTCAGCCACCGCGGCCCTTGGCATGAATTAGGAGCGTAGTAGTGAGCTTGCCCTATGTGTACATCAAAGTGCATTCAGTTTTGTTTTCCATAGCGTCTCTCTCAAGGACCATGACACAGTATCGGGAACATGGGAAAGTGCATGGGGACTGACCCCAGGCACCTCAGTCACTCCGAGCCACAAACAGCGAGCCGCCTCTCACTTCTGGCCGGCGCGGCAACCCCGCCTCTGTATGTTATCATTTTTCCGCAGCAAATTAGTTCATTGTTCGAGCAGCGACCAGCCCGTAATTTCCCTTTCAGCTCGGCGACGTCGCGGCCCCGCTCGCAGCTCCAGAGACGGCACGGCGGGTGCTTTGGCGAGGCCGGGGTCACGCTGTTCCTCTCAGGTGGGTTTATTTTGCAACCTTCGCGGGTCCTGATGGCGCAACCCCGCGCCGATTCCCCTGACATAGGATGTCGCCGGTTCCTCTGTCCTTGGACCGTCGGTGTGTGGTTTTAACCCATAGACTAAATATGAGATAGACAGATTTTCGTCTTCTGCGCATGTATTCAAAGGGAGCGGAGAGAGTTTGGTGGCTCTTAACATCGAGGTCTTGAGAGACGATGAGGGTGAAGCGAGGCGAGTATGGAGCAGTGCCGAAACGCAAGAGTGGGAGGAAACGGAAGATCCTCTAAGAAAACCCGCAGACCAGCGGTATCATCCGGCACGATTACCACATGCAAAATTTCGGGAGAGACTTCGTTGGGAATCGAACCCGGTTCGCCTAGGTGGGAGGCGAGTAGTCTAATCACTACACCACCATGAACCCCCTACCCATGTATTCAACATTAACCCACCCATCGCCAGTATAACTGTCAATATCACATCGTCCAACAGTGACGAACTAGTTTGTTTTCATTTTGCTTTTTCAACGTACTTAACACTTTCATGTCAATGTTTTAATTAACTTGAATGTTTTATTTAAAATCCTATCCACGTGGTTTTTAGTCGTATTATTGGCAAAAAAAAGCAGTCCAATGTTGGAACACTGAGAGTGGTTACTTGTGCAGCTGACACGCGTACTCTACCCCAGATTCCATCTAAGTTTTAGTTTAGATTACGTTTGCCACTGCACCGCCCTTCTGCAGTCGCTTATGTGCATTGTGTGTGTATGTGTGGAGACGTTTTAAATAACTACATTTTTTTTTTTTTTTGCTGTAACTCACTCAGCTCTTAACCTAGCTACTTACAGTGTTTTGATCAGGGACAGAAAACAAACATTATAAGTCCTCCCGGTTTTGATCCTTTCTAAGAAAGAGCATGGCTTGCATCCTCGTGGTACGAATTACCGAAAATACCAGTTGAACGCTGCTGAAGTAGACTCCTGCAAAAATGTAAACATTATGTTGCAAGATGCACGTACAAATGCGTTCCAAATGTTTTATGAGCACAGCAAAACCGTAGAGATATTTCTGTGAGTAACGCACACCAAAGTAGCAAATACCACTTAATAAAACATGTTTTGTAAATAAAAATGCACAAGTTCTAATGACTCCATACCCATACAACGCAATTCGTAGACTGTTACAAACCTGGTGATCGTTAAGAGTCATAAATAGAGACAGCAATAAACTGTTTCGAAGAACAAGAGTATTTAATTACCGGCCCGCGGGCAACATGTGGCCCGCAATACTCGTGACGCTGGTTTGCAGACAAAATATTTTATCAGCAATTATTTTTAATGGTTACTTTTAACTACAGTTACCTAATTTAACGTCAACTGTAACTGTCGTTAGCTTGAAACTTCTAATATATATATATATATATATATATATATATATATATATATATATATATATACATTATCCACATAAATAAACTTTGTATTAGTGAGATCCGACTTTGTGATAAGTGCGTGTGACCCGTCAATCATTGAAGTTATTCGTAAGTGGCCCGATGGGAAAACTAATTAAATAGCCCTGGATATATGATACACCATGCACTCTAGGGGTAGTACTAAAGTGACATAAAAATCCAAAAGAATAAAAAAGTTATGGTGATATTCGTTTCCTAAGTCAGGGACATTCTCACAGCAGTAACTAATTCCTTATGAGCATAACCTACATGAGAGCCCAACCTAATAAATGATAGACTAACAATCAATCAGCGCAGCCTCTTCTAGCTAATACACTAGCTGACCATACACAAACCCCAAGCCTGGTGCTGCTGTGTGCCTTTAGTGTCCTCCCACACCGTAACTGGAACCCTTGCGCTCAGATACACCCATAGTCCGGCCAAGGTACTACCCTCACCTCTACTGCTCAAGCATGAGGAGTGACAACCACTGTCAGCACGAGTCCAGCCTCAATGGATATATCACCAGAGAGAATGTCTGCTGTGGCATACTGTTTGTCCCATGTTCCTATTTAATTGTCCATGGCACTTGTGAGTTTGGCACAAGAGTGCCAATATAATGTAAGTGGATTCCACAGACAGTTAAATTGACATGCATTATCACAGTTTTCGAGTAATCTAAGAGCCTACCAAAAATGTTACCAAGAACTCGCAGAGTAAGTATACTGACAGGACTGCTGGCAACTCAACGTCCTTAGAAGAAAGTTTAGACAGAAAATGAAATACTTACTCGCAATTGCATCGTGCTCGAAAAAAACAAAAAGTGGTCTAGGTGACTGATAGAGAATTATAAAGAAGGCACCTGTCTCAGAGTAAGTGGAAGGAGAAGACATATCCAGCGAGGAGAAGTTAGGGTAACTGTTTCCCATGTCATAAGCTCCTACAACTCTGTTGGTCCACAAATCCTTATTGAACATATTTTAACCAACCCACCATATCTGTTGGGATTCCCCATTTACCGCACAAGGGACACATTATCTAGAGGCGAGGGTCCACCGAAAGACAGCTTTGTTTGTTAGCTCAACTAAACCCTAAAAACTTATAAATATTACTTGACATTGACTGGAAATAACGTTTTTAGAAGTTGGTAGCACAATTGGCTGCCAACAGATCATTGGGCAGTTGGGTGATTGGGCAGTAGGGTGGCGAAGACTTACCTCGGCATGTTGATACTACCAACTCAGTATTGCCTGCTTGCAGCACCCCCAGTTGATTCCGATACAGTGTCCTAGTCTATGCAGTACATACAGCTCTAAAATACATAGTCTAGTCACATTGTAACCACCTACCTGCGGGTGCTTATAACTTGATAATGATAATTTCCCCTTACATGAAAGAGTAAAGAGGGTACAAAGATCAACTTCGTTAATTTAAATGGAATTATGATTTTTATTAACACCCCTAGACAGTGTGTATGAAGATGTAATAATTACGATGACATTTGCCAATCATTCAAGATCGCTGAAGGTCAATGACGAAGCAAACTGCGCCGCCGCACGGAACAATGCGCCGATGTAGCACCGTCGTGTAGCGACTGTAGCCATCAGACTATGCTTCCTTTGTTATTTTTAATATGATATCAAGTGTTCAAATTGGTAACCTCTTGCATTGATATATACTGTAAAGCTATTCTGAGTGGACAATACTGCACGTCGAATTTCAAGTGGACGGACTTATTGCAGAACAAGCTCGTGAGTAGTATATATATATTCCTTCTGGGACACCTCCCCAATAAGGTTCAAGTCAACCATAACTCTTAGATGTATTTTATGGTTAAAATGAACCATATAGTAAAATCAACTAAACTTTTCTTCTAATGGTCAAACCTATCCATAACATTTTATTAACTGCCTTTCCATCTAATGGTCAAACTCCAGCACAACATTTCATTAACTGCCTTTCCATCTAATGGTCAAACCTATCCATAACTCTCAGTTGTATTTTATGGTCAAAACTAACCATAACGAAAAATCGAAATATATATATATTCCTTCTGGGACACCTCCCCAATAAGGTTCAAGTCAACCATAACTCTTAGATGTATTTTATGATTCATTTTAACCATATAGTAAAATCAACTAAACTTTTCTTCTAATGGTCAAACGATAGGTATTGTAAAATAATTGTGCCTTTCCATCTAATGGTCAAACTCCAGCACAACATTTCATTAACTGCCTTTACATCTAATGGTCAAACCTATCCATAACTCTCAGTTGTATTTTATGGTCAAAACTAACCATAACGAAAAATCAAAATGTCACTTAATCTAATTTATTTCTTTGTGGCTCAAGCCCAACCTGGGTTTCACCGCGTCGACTTGCCAGATTTTAATATGTAAACATATTTTCTAATACATTCGAATTTAAATGTTGTATTGTGGTCCAAACTATTCATAATATTATACCTAACTCTAAGGTCTTAAATCAACCTTTAAATGTAAACTCTCCCTAACCTATTATCTAATACTACGAATAAACTTATCCTTGGATATATTATATCTATGCTTAGTGCCAACTATTATTTTACAATTAAAGAAAAATTATTTAATATATGTAACTTATAACTATGAAATATATAGGTTCCGTTTTTTTTCTTAATTTTTATGCTTACACTCTATCCTTCTGGCTTTCAAGATCGTTTAGTCCCTTCAGATGCTTGACAAACTCCAGTCTCTCCAAACCTATCTCATGGTGCCCCCAAGCCAGGGTGTGAACCCCGTCCTCTAGAATGAACCTTTTATCATCAAAACTACTCAGAGCCTTCTTATTCATTTCTATGGTGGAGATGTTATGAAGCTTGCTTCTGAAAAGGTTCTGCTTCCGGTATATGCTTTCCTTTGTCAATAAACATGTCTTGTAGTCTTCAAAGGTTATCTCGTTCTTTACTATAACCTTCTTAATACCTTTGGCTTTCTTGAATTTGCAGCTTAACTTATCGTCATTGAATATTTTGAGGGCATAACATTTAGACCTAAGGCCGACAACTTCTTCTAATATTTGACCGTTTAGTTCGTCCTTAAATTTGCCAAGCACCTTCTTGTTAACTTGTCGTAGGCCGTAAACATTATCTACCGGGTAATCCGATGTATCCAATTCATCGATAATATCTTTCAATTCACAGTAAAAGTCCTCAGTACTCACAGCAAATATGAGTGAGTCGGTGTCCTCGTACAGAAGCATAATGTTACGTTCATATTTCTGTTTTAGAACGTCGTACCAGAACCTGTACAGACACAACTTAGATGTCTCCAATATCGCCATTCCAACATAGATGGGTTTATTCAAAGTTATACTTGTTTTCTCCAAGTGAATCGCTGCCAGATTCTCAGTAAATATGGTTCTAGCTTTAAAATTTGGTTTGGCTACAAGCTTGTCTACCTTTTTATCGTCACTGCAAAGCCTGATGTCTACCCTGTTCCTTATGTTTTCCTTAGTCTTACCATACACAGCATTGTTCATCAACTTGAAAAAATCCTTTTCGAAATCATTTTTAGCTAGAGTTCTTAGTTTTGTGTTAAATTCTATGTATGATTTTAGCCATGGCGACTGCTTGAACTCGAGAACGCGATGGATCTTCTTAAGTACTAGACCATGTTGTAGGTAATACTTCAAAGCGGAGTAATGACATATGTAGTTTCTTTTGTCGTAGAGTGTTGTCATGAGTTTGGGTAGTTTTTCTCCGTTAATGATGCTCTCCGGTGCCATAGGGAAGTCTGAATGCTCCTGGTGCAGCTCTTTGGGATAGTCTAAATCAACTTCAAGAAAGTATCCTTTGGAGGACTCATCGCTTATTTTCGTCACGTCGATGTCAGAATTTATCCATCTAAAGCCTCCGTAAGGCAAATATTTTTCCATAGAATACCCGTATTCATTGTTGGCATCAAAATAACCAAGAAACACAGACGGTTTCGTAGGGTTATACCTATCCTTCATGTACTTATTATTAGCTTTGGCGTATCTATTGCAGCATTGTGTAATTCCTCCACGGATACCATTCTCAATAAACAAATACATGCCAACGTCTGTTAGAAGCTCCAATTTAACGCTAGTCTTTTTTAACATCGCATCCCAAGCAAACCCGGGCAATGTGA
>NQII01006448.1:103023-122214 GCA_002778355.1 Clitarchus hookeri | reverse complement strand
GCTGTAATTTTCATACCTTTTAATTGTGTGGTGATCTTTGCAGTGTTTTTATTTTGGCGCAAAATCTGCGGTGGGTATCGGTAAAAGAAATAACAAAATAATATAATGCTGTCAGTAGAAATACGCATGTCGCAGATTTCACATTTGGAAATGTAAACTCATTAACGTTTAATAACAATGAATCCGCGAAAGTGCACGGTATTGGTGTATTGTGTATTACTGTAGGACACAAAAAATATCGGAGAGAGCGTGAAAGTAAGGAATATTTTTACGTCGCGTAATTGGTTTTGACAGAAGTAATAAGTTTACTGACAAGTCACCGGACCCGCGTTCGTAATGTAATTAATTTCCATCGTATCCATTATTTTCCCGGACCTGAAATCATGAAAAAAGGAACGCGTTAACTGCTTGTAATATTTTCTAAAGTAAAATAATGGATAATGTGTTTATTTTGAATAACTCGTCCTTCTTTATTTGCTGATTGCACTGTTTATGGCAGCAAATGTATCATTGCGAAGTGACTTTGCCTTCATAATCGATAACTGCGGCTTGCTATTTTAGTGTAATTTTCACTTCCCTGGCTCAATAAAGGCAATAAAATATTAGCTTCCGATATATTTAAGTATCGTTATTTGGTATCCAGCAATGAAATGATCCATTAGTAACGTAAGCATTTGTAATGCATATTATGGTTTTCCACATTTTCTGGACAGAGATGCACTTCCCCATGCTTTTAACTGCTGCGTAAATCTAGCGGTCACTCATATTTAACAGGGTTCATTTTCAGTCCTCTTTTGTTTTCTGGAAGTACTACATTTTTTAGTCAGTGACCTAATAATATTGAAGAAATTTTTTTGCCCAGTAATTGTGCTTGTAGTTTTAGATATAGGTGTCAATTGTTTCTAAACACAAAACAAAATAATTTTTAATTATTTATTTTATTTTTAATTATGTCGACTTATAAGTCCTAACAGATTATTTATATTAAGGAGGTCGCCAAATTGGAGCTATCTTCGCGTTTGATACTCAGTAGCGAGGAGGCAATAAGAGCTACAGTGACATGCACATCAAGTGTGCCATCGCCACTATGTGTATGGCTTCGAACTGGCGCACAGTGCATTCGTCTTGTCGCGTAGACAAATGGGACTTAAAGAGTCGGTCCTATCATTTTACTGGTAATAGGTCTAGCAAAATTCAAAACATGCTACTATCGTAGTTTTCTTCATGTTCGGGTGGCATATTTCAAGATACAGCAGTTTGGAAAGCCTTTTTTAAAACTATATTAAAGGGCTCCATAATGCTACATATATAGCCTGCACGCCATTTTAAAAGTGCCATTCCGTCCTCATCTGGAGTATGTTTTCTTTTCGTAGGTAAACATGCAGGCGACACAGGTTTTATGGTTTCGTCAAATGACCCGTGTTTAAAACAAGCTGATGCGCAGTTCAAGATCCCGGTAGGCGACCGCCTTCGAGATGGAATCATTTGTTACGGAACATTTTAATTCATTAACGTTTAATACAATCGTGAACAATTTAATTATCGCGTATGGCATATGTATGTTATCTGAAGGGAGCGTTCAACATAAATTAAATTCAAATAAGTCAAATAAATTCTACACTTTTTTGGAAGCCAACATTGGAAAACTGAAAAAGGGCAGTACTACATAACGTTTTATGTCCAACTTCAAGAGCAATATTAATGCATTTATTTCGCATTGTATCTTGCGCCATGATATGACATATAGGGAGAATGTGGGGCATAATGTGGTATACAGGTCAAACGCGGTGCCAAAATATGCAGGCTGATAAGTGCTGAAATCTATCGGACCTGCCGTGAACTTCTTCTCCTGGAGGAGGTAGAATGCGCGAGGCTGAGCTAGCCTTCTTAGCTCCTGGAGGAGGTAGAATGCGCGAGGCTGAGCTAGCCTCCTTAGAGAATATTCTTCGACTTTCCATGATGGAAAGTTGTTAACAGACCATTGGATTACAATATTCTCGGTGGTTTCAAGTTAATGTAAGTACATAATATTTCTTCTTCGCATATACTTTATACTAACATTATACATTTGCGAGTAGGACCTACTGTAACAGTACTTCGTTATTTTTCCATTCATGTACTGAAATGGTGTGTTCCTGTGTTCGGTATTGTCCATTTCATATAAGTGGGGTAAATTGTGACGGACAATGTGACCAACCTACACAGTATGTAAACAGTAATTGCTTTCGTTTGCAAACTATTGTATCAGCTGATGAATTGCTAGGGAAGTATGTTTTGTTGCCGGCTGTTTTGATGATGGCTTTGGAAGAAAATTGTACTCAGAACTAAAAGTTGTAATTTAAAACTTTAATTATACTTCCAACATTTATGATTAAAATTATTTCTAAAGCAATATTTATTTATTTACTTGCTTTTAGTGAATTGACTATAAAAACATGTTTAGCGAGTATTATGGAGCATGTCGACACTTACGAACAGTGAAACGTTTCCAGCCATGTTTCCAGCCCGGTGAAAACCATTGTGCTTGCATATGTGCATGTGCTGTTTTCTCATCGCGTTTATAGTTTATACGAGTATATTTTGTTGATGTTGTCGGAATATTTTATCGGTAGTTAATTATTTTTATATTCTTTCTTAAAGCGTAGTTGGTTGTAGGTACAGTTTCNCGTTTATAGTTTATACGAGTACATTGTTGGTGTTGTCGGAATATTTTATCGGTAGTTAATTATTTTTTATATGCTTTCTTAAAGCGTAGTTGGTTGTAGGTACCGTTTTAGTGCGTTTTATTGAGTGAAATGTAATATTATCGACATGTGTTTACAGCTTCGTAAAACGGCTCTTTCCACCATTTTCCTTAACCGCCGTCTGCAATAAAGTGATACGATTATAATTTACGTTTTTAAGTTTAAGTTTATTGGGTTCAGGAAACGTGCGAAGTGTTGATTTTGTTGAATAATTCTGCAAATAAATTATTTAATGCCAGTGACGAACAAGCCTGATTTTAATGAAGTAATCGTGCAAGGATTCCCATAGAAAAACACGTGTTCAAGAGTTTGCGAATTGCAAACAGTAAGTTAGCAAGTTTTGTAAATAATGTATTTCTTAACCATTTCTATAATGTTTGAAATGCACTTGGCCTAAAAAAAGCCGCACTTTCAAATATTTTGTAGTGTGCAAATAATATATATTTATTTGGCCTATATCCAACGAGTGTTTATTAATCCAACGAGTCTAACTTCGGTCAAAGTGTGTGTTTATTGCTGCATCAGTACGGACAGCGATGTATGTATCGCGTTTTGTTTTTCTATTCAAGTTAAAACTTTCGAAGTTACAATAATTTGAAAGTTATTTCCGTACGAGCAAAATTTTCCACTGTTCTATCAAAACAATATACAACTATAAATGACACACACTCGTAAGAACAATCTCAAAAGAATGTCGTCTCACGAAAGACGTTAATCTGAAGGGCCCCCACCCCTCCAACGACTACGGTTCCTTTTTACCCTCTAAAAAAATTAACAGCACCCCAACAAATTTAACTTGGCAATTACATTAATAAAACAGGTAGGAATGCTAACCCAGCTATAAAATCCTACATTGAAGACTGGACGGAAGTTAGCTAACGTCAGTCTTTCAATGCCTGCCATTACAGGAAGCACGAGGGAAATACAAGTGTGCATTGGACTCATGACGTTTGTTTACGAAAGTTTTCTTCATTGACAGAACAGCTGTGGTGGAAGGATACATTGCAGCCACACTACTTTTTTTATAATTGTCCAAATTCACCCCACTTACATCAAATGGACAATAACACGGTTAGTAGGGCAGAATGGGGTGGGGCACGATGGTGTAGTACCCCGTTCTGTTTCATTTCCCCATTCTGCCCCACATTACACCCCCGTTTTGCCCCCTCTACAATTAACACTACATTACATCCTGCAAATAGTAAAGGTATGTTAGGTAATAGCGAACTAAAAATATATTTTAATGTATAGAAGACCGGTTATTTAAGGAACTCTCGTACTAATATTTTTTTAAAGGGGAAGTGTTCCATCCAGAAAGAGAAATATTTTTTTTCAGAACTTTAAGTACTTGCAATAGAATTGTAAATTTGTCTATGTTATGGTATAGGGCAAAGCTTAATGTATTTTTAAAGATGATATCGTCATAGTGCTATTATTTTCGTACTTAGAGTAAACAAAATAATTATTTATGAGAATTATTCCAGGTGAAAAATACTCAAAGCCGTCAAACAGTAACAACTTGAATAAATATTTTAACATGCCGTAAGCCATTACCTTTAAGGGGAGATTTTTAATTTGAATTGCAAATAGTTACAGTGACAAAAAGAATAATTTTTGGCTCTTTGATGGAACACTTTCTATTTACTTTTACAATGTAAGCAATTTTTTTAAGCTATGAATTTGGTTAAACATTTTAGGATTTTCCTCCCTTTGCACTTAATTTACTTAAAACCAAAACTTCACCAAGCCACCAAAATATAAGCACTAACATTTGCAAAGAACTGGCCATTTCTCGTTCTTCGTTGACATGTGGTTCGTAGGAGGGAGCGGAAAACAAAGATGTAGATCTGCTGGTCGAAGGAGGCGATGAGTGACGCAGTTAATTAAGTTGTAAGTGGCTCCATGAGCTACTTTAAAGCTGCTCAGCAGTTCAGTGTACCTCGAACTACACTCGAACGATACGTAGCAAAGAAGAAAAATAATCCGGACTACGAGGTTGATCCCCTTCTAGGCAGGTACCGTACAGGTTTTAATTCTCAACAAGAAGGAAACCTGGTGAATCATATTAAAAACTTTGGGAAAGAGGTTGTTTGGGTGTACTTCAAAAGAAATTTGGTGTTTGGCATATTAGTTGACCGAAAAAAATGGCTTCAACTATTCTTTTAAAGCAGATGAGAAGATGGCAGGACTTGAGTGGCTTCGGGGTTTTTTTGCAACGCAACCCTGGCATCATATTTCGTACACCTGAACCTACTTCAGTAACGAGGAAAATTGGCTTTAATAGAGTAGCGGTTTATAAATCCTTTGTTGGAGGAAGTAGACAATATCAATCACTTCTTGCCAACGTCGACGAGACAGGAATTACAATTTACCTTAAATCCCACAGCAGAATCTTCGCTCAAAAGGGCAGGCACCAAGTAGGTCGTGTTACACCATCTGATCATATGATAGGGGGGAAACTGTCACAGCATTGATCTGTTTTTCTGCAAGTGGAAATTTTATTCTACCCATGCTAGNTCATATGATAGGGGGGAAACTGTCACAGCATTGATCTGTTTTTCTGCAAGTGGAAATTTTATTCTACCCATGCTAGTTTTTCCAAATAAAAAAAAGCAACAAGAATTTCAGGTCAATCTACCTCTGGAGGATGGGCAGAGGTCCATGAAACTGGCTGGATAAACAAGGCATTATTTTGCAAACGGCTGAAGAACTTAGTTCATTTTTCTGGGGCTTCAAAAGAATCAGCAGTTCTGTTACTTCTGGATGGTCACAGTTCAGACAAAAAGAGCCTTGAATTAATTGCTTTAGCACGAGGTAATGAAGTTATTCTTTTATGTTTCTCACCTCATTGCACCCACCACCTCCAGATTCTGGATGTGGGATTCATGAGACCTTCGAGTTTGTACTGCGAAGAAGAGGTTGCCAGATGGCTTCGTGAAGCATCAGAAGGTTCTACTGTGGGTCTTTTTCAAGTTTATACACTGTTTGGCGCAGCCTACCAGCAAGCAGCAACCACAAAAAAAATGCAGCTGTGAGTTCATTCAAAGCCACTGGAATATGGCGTATCAATATACGAGTGTTTCAGGACTGTGATTTTCTTCCTGTTGCAGCTCCAGACATATCTTTGCGGCCTCTAACATGGACCTCAACATCCTATGCATAGCCTGAAGCTGGTCCCCCAACTTCCCTTGCACAACGTCATCTTGGGGTTCCTACTCTTGATTCAGTATTTGCAGCTGATCCTAAAACATCCGTATTTCCTTGTGTCAGTCCAAAAGATGTTTCACCATTTCAGCAACCTGCTAAAGGCAAGAAATGAGACAAGAGAAGACAAAGAAAAACTGACATCCTAACATCAACACCATACAATGAATAACTGCAATATATGAAGCAACAAATGATGCCTGCCATCAAAGCAAAGAGAAAATTCCATTTTCTAAAAAGGCAAGCAGTAGGCCAAACGTTAAGAAAAATACCAGTAGGCGTAAGCTAGCACAGAATACGACCCCTAGCCACGATAGTGAGGAAGAAGAAGAAGACCCGCAGTGCTTGTATTGTGAAGAATGGCGGTCAAAATCAAATGAAGGCAAGTGTGTGCATACCGCAAAAAATGGGCACACAATTCTTGTGCTGGAGTGGACAGCAACGATGAAATGATTCATGTCTGTGACTTATGCAAATAGGCCCTGGTGCCCTGATATTAGGAATTTCAACATGTTTGGCTATAGGCCTATTTTTACCTGAACTTACAATGTGTTAATGTCCCTTTTTTCTGTTTGAATTGTTGCCTTTTAATTTTCATTATTTTATAAAANACCTGAACTTACAATGTGTTAATGTCCCTTTTTTCTGTTTGAATTGTTGCCTTTTAATTTTCATTATTTTATAAAACAGTAAGCTTATTATAATATATTAAAAAAGGGCTTTGGCCTAAAGGCTACAGATTTTTTTTGCAATACAGATGTGTTCACACTTGATGGAAATAAGTATGAGAAATTATTTAACCATTTGCAAGTTAATTNACCTGAACTTACAATGTGTTAATGTCCCTTTTTTCTGTTTGAATTGTTGCCTTTTAATTTTCATTATTTTATAAAAGAGTAAGCTTATTATAATATATTAAAAAAGGGCTTTGGCCTAAAGGCTACAAAAATTTTTTGCAATACAGATGTGTTCACACTTGATGGAAATAAGTATGAGAAATTATTTAACCATTTGCAAGTTAATTTTACATGTTCTCCATTTTACACTACCCAGAGGGGCAAAATGNTTTACATGTTCTCCATTTTACACTACCCAGAGGGGCAAAATGGGGCAAACTCGTGATTTCAATAAAATATGTTTATAAAACTACATATCAAATATTTTTTCACTTTCTTCTATAAGAAGTGTACCTAAGGGTCCAAGTAACATATAAAAGTTGATATATAAGGATTTTTAGTATTTTTCACCAACATTATTAGCAAGGTTAAACCAAACTCCCCTCATTATGCACCACGTTCCCCTAAATATTAACGTCAAAAATCTTTTGCTGAATTACATTACTCTGGTAAAATATTTGCTCTTGTTGCTAGTACGAACAATTCTCTTTCTTCATTTTTCTTCATTGACGTCTATAAAACTGTAAAATACAATTAAACTTTATAGTGCTAATTTTTGTCCCATGCTCGCTAAAACCTGTGAGGTTTGGCTGTTGGTAGGCCAGTGAACTTGCATTCATGAGGAGTTAGTTTCTATTCCTGGTCCGACCATCCTGATTTCCGTTTTATATGATTCTCTACAATCACTCCGGGATGGTTCCTAAACACAGCCCACAGCCGAATTCTTTCTAATTTTTAATTTTCTCAGAAAATTGTTTCCTTTCTAAAGACACGCGCTGTCGAAGAGATTTTATATTTAAAAATCAGTCATGGCGTAACCATCGGAGCAATTTTTCTCTTATGCACCCGCTATGGATGAGACGATATCCCTATATGCTTTGTGTTTTAAAACAAGTCATGGCATAGCCTTCTATGGTGCATCAATAATATTCAGGTTAAATGTTTTAAGTTAATGATAAACTGTTGCCAGCTGTCTGTCCCCGGGCATATTTAAGGATTGATTGGACGGTACAGTAGTAATTAAAGTTAAGTTTAAATCTATAAATTATATATTTAATTATTTCATTAAAATTCTATGCTACAGCTAAAATAAACTGTGATTCACATGCTACATTATTACCGGCACTACGTTTTAAATTTTCTCTTCGCGTGATTTCCTACAACACTCATATGTTTATGGCAATGTCCCATTGTTAATACAGATGCATCCCGTTCGCTTCTGCACTCACGAACGCACACACATAAATATTTCATACTACTTACAGNCTGGTCTACTCCTTTTCTAAGAATGGCTTTTCTTTTTACAGGACACCTCCAGAAGTCCGGGAGCCTCGTTAAATACCCTGCAAGGTCCTTTCACTGTCTCGCCACCACTTTCTTCCAAGTATGCATTTCCATTCTTCTGAGACGCGGGACACGAAGGCGTGAATGTGATTTCTGTAAATTATTTAACTAAGTCGCTTTAGGCCATGTGCGCATTCCACAGTCAAATTTTGGGAAGAAGATTAAAAAGGGGAGGACGGAGGCATATATCTCTCGCAGAGTTGCACGCTGTCGTTCTATCCGTTGCAGAGTAGGCAATAAGATGTCCCTATATCCCTCACAGAGTTCCAAGCTATAGCTATATCTCTTGCAGAGTAGGCAAGCTATCGCTCTATCCCTTGCAGAGTAAGCAAGCTGTCACTCTGTCGTTCGCAGAGTAGGCAAGCCGTCTCTATATCCCTTGCATAATAGGCAAGCTGTCACTCTATCACTCGCAGAGTAGGCATACTGACACTATATCCCTCGCAGAGTTGCAAACTGTCGCTCTATCCCTAACAGAGTAGGCAAGCTGCCCCTCTATCGCTCGCAGAATGTCAAACTGTTGCTCTGCCGCTTGTAGAGTAATCAAGCTGTCACACTATCGTTAGTAGAGTAGGCAAACTGTCACTATATCCCTTGCAGAGTACGCAAGCTGTCACACTACCGCTCGCAGATTAGGCACGCTGTCACTATATCCTTTGCAGAATAGGCAAGCTGTCTCGCTATCGCTCGTAAAGTTGCAAGCTGTAGCTCTATCCCTTGGAGAGTAGGCACACCGTTGCTATATCCCTCGTAGAGTGGCAAGCTGTCACTCTATCCCTCCCAGAGTAGGTACGTTGTCGCTCTAACTCTTGCAGTCTCTTACACTCGTGGGTCCCAGTACAGAGTATAGTAAAAAAAAATATTTAAAATTAATTTAGTTTATTTTTAGTATAAAAATATGGGCGAACATAAGCATTGCAAGAGTTGTGAACAAACATTTATTTATCGAATTAAACTGGAGCCTGTCTTTCAGTCGCGAGGGGTCTTATATCTGACATTATACTAGTGTCAATTTTTTTCTAGATCGACGGCCAGTGTTGACTTCAGTGTGTAAAGAGTTTAATTAATAAGATATTTAATTCCAACTGATGTATGAATCGTTTGTGTATTGCTGATAGTGATTTGTTAATTTTTAGTTATAAAATTTAATTACTTTCTTCAAATTATGAAAGAATCTGTAACTCTCGAAACTTTTTTGTAGTATGTCTTTCACAAATTCTNGCAACTCTCGAAACTTTTTTGTAGTATGTCTTTCACAAATTCTTGTGGTTATATTCCTCATGGTTCGTATTTCATATACTGCCCCTGACACTTATGCTTAACTCGAAGAAGAAACGTGGTTCACTGCGCTTTNTGATATTGATTGCGGAACCACCCCTCCACCGTCCCTCCCCCGCCATGATGCAGCCGTCCTCCCCACTCACCCAACAGCCAACGCCGCCCGCTTACACAAGGTTCACATACCTCATCCCGTGCACACAACTGGGCCCCCGAATGGCGTCGCCTCGAACACAACCCACCGCAAATACCCCCTAGGATCCCACCCGCCTCGGTAGTTTATGTGGCAGAAATTGTTTGCGGTTAAACGTAGCCCCCGCGCGGTCGGCGGGCCGTGTTGATTTTGCTGCAATTAAGAACCCCGAATGAGCGTTCAAACTCTCGGGTTGCAGTTCCGGCATCGCTGCCCACGTTCCGAAGAACTACAACGGCCAATGTCAGGTTCTGCAGTACATTCATGGTTACTTCCAACTTTTCTGAAGCCCTGCTAAAGTTCTAGTTTATGGCGATTCCCTCTATCTCACGCATACAAAGCTTAACCAAGTCCAGAATATTACACCTAAAGAACAACGCACCGCATATGTGCGTACTCAGCTTAATGATATTTTGCATTATAACTATTTCTTACTGGATAATACCAACACACTTTCTCTCTGTTATTATTAATATTAATTATAACTGAAATATAATTTATAGATAAAAGGTGAGTTTAAGTTCAATTTAACCAAAAATAATTTACTAATATTTTAACAAAAGTATAAAACGCTAGCAATATATGACATATTTAGGAGAAAAACCAAACACGTCGTACATAACGTGATTTTTCAGAGGTTTTATTTTAAAAATCTCAAGATACCGTGGATAGATTACAGATTTCCTGTCAAGCTAACAATTTAATCCTTAATACGTCTGGGCCGAAAGTGCAAATTGTATACGAGTTGTGAACGATTTGACTCCGCTTCATTTTCTAATCTTTGCAAAGAGAGTACAGTCTCGATTTATGAAGGTTCGGGTTATCCACTTGTGAGAAATGATTCGCGTGAGGTAAGTTGTGGCCATATTCCAAAAGAATGAGTCGAGTATGGTTTGTAAAATTTGTTTTTTTAACTGTTACTTTATTACCTGATATATTTCACCGTTCAAGGAAAATTGATTATTTACGTTCATTCCTGTTATATGCATATCATACAATACTTAACCATTTCCATTAACGCAGCTGCGCCTTGTGTATTTTTATTTTGATCTGACTCCCTCTGACAATACAACGTATTTTAANCATTTCCATTAACGCAGCTGCGCCTTGTGTATTTTTATTTTGATCTGACTCCCTCTGACAATACAACGTATTTTAAATCTCTCACAAACTGCTTCCGATCAAAATTTTAATTGATATACGATTTTACGTCTTTTTCTTTTGCAGAACTAATGGAAAGCACAACTGGCGAATCGCACTGTGATATATATTACAGTGATTTGAAAACGTATGGTGTGACAATTCTCACAGATAATGTTATTCAAAGCAAGGAACTTATCCAGCTCGAATTTATTTCTGACAACTCGTTGGCATTTGTGGAAGCAGCTTTTTCATGTGACCCTGAAGCATCTACACATCTTGTTTATTTAGCTCTGGTCGAAGATCGGTGTAACGCCTGCAAATCGGTCAGCGAACACAATTGAAATTAAACTAGAATTAAAATTNAGCTCTGGTCGAAGATCGGTGTAACGCCTGCAAATCGGTCAGCGAACACAATTGAAATTAAACTAGAATTAAAATTCGTTGCAAGTTTAATTGTTAGAAATAATATCAATCCTTTCGTATGTCATGAGAAGTTTGCTTCCCACAGTCCAGAAAAATAACTTTTTAGTTTTTCAAATCAGGTCGTGGTAAGTATCCTTCCCGTGATTAGATTTAATAATTTTAGATTATGATAAAATATTTATTATTATTTAGTTGTAATATATAAATTATATGAGTTAACAAGATTCCACGCTTTCGTGGCCATTGTCTATGCGACTGTCTTGGCTTCCATACTGGGGACAGATCTTCACGTTTGCAGTAAACGACGTTTTATAGTACATTCCAGCAGACTGTTTCAGGGTTTCTTGGCAGCAGTACTTCACGACTGAAGGCCAGGAGTTGAGGCTGTTTGTAGGGCGAAATGTTGGTTACCGTAACCATGAAGATGGAGCTCCAGCCGGGAAGTCAAGACAGTCACATATAAATGTATATTGTGTCAAAAATAAATTTTAAAAAATCATAAATTAATAGGTTATTGAATTAAATTTTTTCAGATAACAACATAACAAATTATATTAAAAAAATTAAAGAATAATTTCAAGTCTGAAAAATTATCTAACGTGTTAGATAGGCCTACCAAAATCAACATTAATTCGAGAATGAAGCAGCGTTGAACTACAGGGAATTCATTGCGTTAGTTGGATGACAGATTGTTCTGAAATCCAAGACATAATGCTGCGAAATGATTCTTTACGCAAAATCAGAAAGAAAACATACGNGTGACAGATTGTTCTGAAATCCAAGACATAATGCTGCGAAATGATTCTTTACGCAAAATCAGAAAGAAAACATACGACGACTAGTGAACAAAAATAATTGTTAACAGCAGAGATTGCTTAAAGATTANCGCAAAATCAGAAAGAAAACATACGACGACTAGTGAACAAAAATAATTGTTAACAGCAGAGATTGCTTAAAGATTACATTTAAAATATTAAAAACTGCTCAAGATAAAACAACAGATTCCTGGACAATACTTTCGTGAGTTAAGATTTGTGATGTGTGAAAGTTATATGGGCTAAATAATCTTTCATTTACGAAAATGGGCGTGTCGTAGAAACTTTAGGACTCTGCGTATAGATAAAGTTTTTGTATCGCATTCGAATTATAACGTTTGAACTAGAAATAANGTAGAAACTTTAGGACTCTGCGTATAGATAAAGTTTTTGTATCGCATTCGAATTATAACGTTTGAACTAGAAATAAAAATGTAGCTTTGTGCGAACATCCCGAGAACAACAGTAGCAATGATTGAGAAGGTGCGTTTGTTTGCCTACCACATACGCAGATTATCGGGCGGCGTTTTTATTTTCTCACTGTGAAAAATATTTTAGTGAACTTCCTAAACTGCGATGGGATTTTTTAATGTTGACACATTATGGGAAATTCATCACACAACGAGCTGCAGATATGCGAGTTGTTGGGCAAATCCAGCGCCCAAACTCCAGGCATAGTTTCTTTATCCAGAAAAAANACGAGCTGCAGATATGCGAGTTGTTGGGCAAATCCAGCGCCCAAACTCCAGGCATAGTTTCTTTATCCAGAAAAAAACATTTTTATATCAAATGATTGTGTTAAAAGTTGCGGCGTACAACGCCTGGAGAACAAGGCGGTGTGGTCATGCGTGCAGTATAAGCTGCAGGCGCGCGACGCTGCGTATGTAATAATTTAGTGTCGCGCGCCTGCAACCTATGCAACTTGTCTGAAGTCCGTTCACGGTTGCTTAAGACTTTTCTGAAGNTTAATACGTCTGGGCCGAAAGTGCAAATTGTATACGAGTTGTGAACGATTTGACTCCGCTTCATTTTCTAATCTTTACATCGAGAGTACAGTCTCGATTTAGGAAGGTTCGGGTTATCCACTTGTGAGAAATGATTCGCGTGCGGTAAGTTGTGGCTGTATTCCAAATGAATGAGTCGAGTATGGTTTGTAAAACTTGTTTTTTTAACTGTTACTTTATTACCTGATATATTTCACCGTTCAAGGAAAATTGATTATTTACGTTCATTCCTGTTATATACATACCATACAATACTTAACAATTTCCATTAACGCAGCTGCGCCTTGTGTATTTTTATTTTGATCTGACTCCCTCTGACAATACAACGTATTTTAAATCTCTCACAAACTGCTTCCGATCAAAATTTTAATTGATATACGATTTTACGTCTTTTTCTTTTGCAGAACTAATGGAAAGCACAACTGGCGAATCGTACTGTGATATATATTACAGTGATTTGAAAACGTATGGTGTGACAATTCTCACAGATAATGTTATTCAAAGCAAGGAACTTATCCAGCTCGAATTTATTTCTGACAACTCGTTGGCATTTGTGGAAGCAGCTTTTTCATGTGACCCTGAAGCATCTACACATCTTGTTTATTTAGCTCTGGTCGAAGATCGGTGTAACGCCTGCAAATCGGTCAGCGAACACAATTGAAATTAAACTAGAATTAAAATTCGTTGCAAGTTTAATTGTTAGAAATAATATCAATCCTTTCGTATGTCATGAGAAGTTTACTTCCCACAGTCCAGAAAAATAACTTTTTAGTTTTTCAAATCAGGTCGTGGTAAGTATTCTTCCCGTGATTAGATTTAATAATTTTAGATTATGCTAAAATATTTGTTATTATTTATTTGTAATATATAAATTATATGAGTTAACAAGATTCCACGCTTTCGTGGCCATTGTCTAGGTGACTGTCTTGGCTTCCATACTGGGGACAGATCTTCACGTTTGCAGTAAACGACGTTTTATCGTACACTCCAGCAGACTGTTTCAGGGTTTCTTGGCAGCAGTACTTCACGACTGAAGGCCAGGAGTTGAGGAGGCCGTTTGTACGGCAAAATGTCGGTTACTGTAACCATGAAGATGCAGCTCCAGCCCGGAAGTCAAGACAGTCCCATATAAATGTATATTGTGTCAAAAATAAATTTTAAAAAATTATAAATTAATAGGTTATTGAATTAAGTTTTTTCAGATAACAACATAACAAATTATATTAAAAAAATTAAAGAATAATTTAAAGTCAGAAAAATTATCTAACGTGTTAGATAGGCCTACCGAAATCAACATTAATTAGAGAATGAAGCAGCGTTGAACTACAGGGAATTCATTGCGTTAGTTGGGTGACAGATTGTTCTGAAATCCAAGACATAATGCTGCGAAATGATTCTTTACGCAAAATCAGAAAGAAAACATACGACGACTAGTGAACAAAAATAATTGTTAACAGCAGAGATTGCTTAAAGATTATATTTAAAATATTAAAAACTGCTCAAGATAAAACAACAGATTCCTGGACAATACTTTCGTGAGTTAAGATTTGTGATGTGTGAAAGTTATATGGGCTAAATAATCTTTCATTTACGAAAATGGGCGTGTCTTAGAAACTTTAGGACTCTGCGTATAGATAAAGTTTTTGTATCGCATTCGAATTATAACGTTTGAACTAGAAATAAAAATGTAGCTTTGTGCGAACATCCCGAGAACAACAGTAGCAATGATTGAGAAGGTGCGTTTGTTTGCCTACCACATACGCAGATTATCGGGCGGCGTTTTTATTTTCTCACTGTGAAAAATATTTTAGTGAACTTCCTAAACTGCGATGGGATTTTTTAATGTTGACACATTATGGGAAATTCATCACACAACGAGCTGCAGATATGCGAGTTGTTGGGCAAATCCAGCGCCCAAACTCCAGGCATAGTTTCTTTATCCAGAAAAAACCATTTTTATATCAAATGATTGTGTTCAAAGTAGCGGCGTACAACGCCTGGAGAACAAGGCGGTGTGGTCATGCGTGCAGTATAAGCTGCAGGCGCGCGACGCTGCGTATGTAACAATTTAGTGTCGCGCGCCTGCAACCTATGCAACTTGTCTGAAGTCCGTTCACGGTTGCTTAAGACTTTTCTGAAGTCCTGCCATAGTTCTACTTCCAGGTTATTCCTCCGCCTCACACAAGTAAAGCTTAACTAAGTATAGAAAATTACACCAAAGGGACCTCGCACAGAATTCCTGCACACTTAGTGTAATATTATTTTTCCATGAGGACTATTTATTATTACGAGGAATTACCAACACGCCTTTTTTCTCCCTGTATTTATTCCATTAATTAAATATTATATTTTATAGACTGAATATAAGTAAAAGATCAATTTAACTAAAAATAAGTTACTTTCATATTGACACATTTACAAAACGCTTGTGATAAGTAAAATTTTAAGGAAACAACCAAATACGTGATATGTAGTGTAATTTTTCAAAGTTTTGATTCCAAAAGTGTGAACAAACCGCGAGCAGACTATAAATGCATGATCACGCCGTCTTGTTCTGCAGGTGCCGTACGTCGCAACTTTAAACACAATTATTTTATATAAAAATACCTTTCCGGATGTAAGTGTACAGGCCTTTTGTGCTACTATTGGTCCAAAGAATCTATGTCTGGAGTTTGGCACTGAGTTTCCAAACATTCTGTAGGAATGCCACTATATGCAGTTGGTAACTTCACTACACATTTGACTCATTCCTTAACAAATTTAGGAATGCCAAAGGTTTGTCAACGATAAAGTGAGCAACTTTTGAAATGAACTCTCGAAAAAAGTCACTGCTCCTAACTGCATATAATTTAACGGGCGCACTGAGTGGCATGTGCCCAGTTAAGTTGGTAACGATAGAAGAAGAGTAGTTCCATGACTTTGCGTCGAATTAAAAGTGTTAGGTGAACATTTGTGAAAAGTTGAATTATTTCATTTGTTTTCTAGTTTCATAATGCTTCCAAGTGTAAGAATTAGCAGATTTGTAAAATATTTACTTTTCTAATAATTACACAGTTTCACTTGACTAACGCACGAATAAAATGATGAGCCCGCGGTAGCGTTAATTTGACATAAGGCGGAAGAATACACAACGTGCATGCAAGTATATCTTAAGCACGGCTTTCAAAAGTGCTCAGTTTACCGTGAATAACATTTATCGTGGATTATGAAGGAAAAAAAGCTGTACCATTCGTTCTTTCTCAATAAATGTATACAATATTGTGGTAAATTTCCGAACAATTTGTTGGAGTCATCAGCAAATGGAGATTATATTATAGGCTGTCAACGATTAACTAATCACTTTTGAAATCAACTTTTGAAAAATATCACTCTCTTTAAGTATATATATTTTAACAGGAACCCTGACAGGTATACGTCTAATAAAATTGATAGTGGTGGGTGGAAAGTAGTTCAATTTATTAAAGTTGAATTAAAAGTTTTAGGTAAACATTTGTGAATACCAAAATTATTTATTTTGCTATCTGTTTTTTAATACCTATGGACATTTGTGAAATATGTATTTTTCTAATAGTTTGACAGTTTCATTTTACCGATGCATGAATTAAGTGGTAAGGCTTATGGCAATGTTAATTTTATGTATGTTAGAATACTACGCAGTTCGTTTACAAGTATAATTTAAACAGGGCTTTCAAAAGTGCTCAGTTTTCCATAAAGACTGTACAAAGTTGTACACACACTACCAAAATTGTCAGAAAAGTACTATTTATATTGCGTATGAAAGAAGAGAGCATATATTTCTTAACAACGTAAAATATTTTGCTAGAATTTACTTATTTCAGTGTTTAACACCGATTATCTGAGTGTTTTTAAACCAAATGCCAGTAAAACACACACAATTTAACATTTTTATAACTGAAATAAATGTAAGGCCATACATAACATCAATTATAAAATATATTTCTTACCATTAGTAGCAGTATTCTCTTACGTACAACCGTAGTAATAATTACGGAAATTTTGCTTGATAAAAATTTTGTTTTTACGAAACACACTTTCTCATCCAAAATGGAAAGGCTTAAATTTTAACGAACAACAGACTTAATTTTTTTGCAAACTAAAACCGGTAAATTTAGGAAAAAATATTTTACAGTGTTACAAGATATATGCATTGTTTTTCATATGCAACATAAATCTTACTTTTTTGGCAATTTAATGAATTCTGCATGTTGTACAGTCGGATCAGAACTCCACTGTAAGCCACACCGCTTGTACCTTCAGTCATGGAAAATACGTCATAGAACACAGAAAAATGCGAAAAACTCTAAAAATAATATGGGGGTGGGAGTGTATCAATGGGTACCACCGACAACCTGAGTGAGTCGAAACTACTGCAATTAGCCGGAGGAGTAACAGACCTCCAGTGGTGCCCGTGGGTGTTGATATTGAGTCAGCATGGCAAAAATACACATCGTGCAGAAGTGCATATGCTACTCGCAATCGCCGATTTTGTCCATTGCGCGAAATTTTCACCCGAAACACGGCGTGAGTAATGATAAACTTCCACAACGCATTCTGTGCTATTATTTCGGTCACTGAGCAATTGAAAATACCCACTACGCGTTGTGGCTGTTGCACTTTGCCCAGTAGCAGAAAAAAATATTGCTTTTCGCTTCGAGGCCACTACAAATTACCTCCAACGTGATGTGAATATTCTGGTTGTACACCCTACGTGTTTATCCACGTTTAGTTAAGGCTAAGATAGTTAATATAGGTTAGGTTATGTTCGGTTTGGTTTGGTTATGCTAGGTTAGGTTAGGCTATTTTATGTTAGGTTATGTTCAGTTAAGATAGTTTAAGTTAGGTTATGTTAGGTTAGCTTAGGTTAGTTTATGTTAGGTTCGGTTAGGTTAGTTTAGGTTACGTTTGGTTAGGTTCACCTACATTAGTTTTAAAAATCAGAATAATCACATCGTGTTATGGGTAAAACCGGAATACTCATTAACACGTTGTGGGTAATTTTGTAGTGTTCACAAAGCGAAAAGTTATATTGTTACTGCTACTGAGCAAAATTCAAATGCTACAATGCGTAGTGGGTATTTTCATGTGTTCATTGGCCGAAATAATTGCACAGAACGCGTTGTGGAAGTTTATCTTTACCCACGCCGCGCTGCGGGTAAACATTTCGGTAAATGGGCGAATTCTGTGATAGCGAGTACACATGCACTCATTTTTTGCCTCTCCAAATTGTAGAGGAGCATAAGAAAGGAAATTTTGAAAGTGTGGTTTTAATAATGTGTTTGCATTGCAATGAACTGCGTAGTTAATTGTCGTACAGAATACTTTTATAAATTAGCAATTTTCTTTTCGTAAATATCCATAGCGTAACTCGCCAGTCATAGCGTAACTCGCCAGTACGTCTAGGCAACACTTCTGTTTCCCTGTCATACGAAATGGCGGCTCGACAAACACGCTTGTAGTACCGTACCGCTGATTCGGATTATCTCTCTCAAGTGTCTTTTGAAGTGACTGATACTATAAAAACAGTTCTTTCCCTCCTTGTTTAAGACACTTAAACTTTTCATATAAACTAGTCCCATCACGAAACCGTTTTGCATCAAAGGAGAGAATATACGTTTTATTGTAGTACAGGTTTTTCACGATAGTAATTGTTAAATATTTCTTCCTGTAGTCCAAATTTATGCAGTAATTTTAAACATCTCTCCGGATAAAATGTATTTGTGTGGTCATTAAACTATCGCTATGTTTTATTAATTAGCTTTTTCGGTTATTGTTAATTAATTACACACGAGTAGCTGGATTATTATTATTTTTTGCTGTAGGACATTATTAAGAGTTATTGTACCAGTTCGTGCACTAAGCAATATATAAACCAGCGCTGAGCCAAGTTCCTCTTCAGGCAATTGTTGAGTTCTTCTCCCGCTAGGGTATTAACGTAGACTTCTTGACAAGAGGTGGCGTTGTGAAGGGGTGAAACTGTTTCCGCTACACGACAACCTACAGCTCCTCTCTCTCTCTCTCTCTCTCTCTCTCTCTCGTCTGCTTCCATGTATTCACCTCCCCTCCCTCACGCGTTTTCTTCCTGAGCTGTTGGCAAAACTGCCGACTCCGAAACTACCCCCCCCCCCC
>NQII01006448.1:0-94566 GCA_002778355.1 Clitarchus hookeri | reverse complement strand
AGCAAACCAGAGTTCCTTAGCCGGTGCACTGTTCTTTACAGCATAGCGACAACATACCTCTGACGAGTGGTTATAAGTGTTCTTATATAAATGACCACGAAAAATTAAACAGAATTAATTTAGTTACCTGCAAACTTTAGACTTAAAATAACTATACAAACGTTTCCGCAGAAAATGTCCTATTAAGCTTGAACTTTGCCTCTATTCTAAGAGCAACTTGACCAATTAATTATATTCTGAAGAATGTCTTCGACTATCATAAATTCGTGGAACTCGTAATAAATATTGGGTTTGACAGATTCTCCAGTTAATTTGTGTGCTATAAAGCAAAGTTTGTTTAGAATTTCTTAAGTGGCTATTTTGTTACTTTAAAGTCAATAGCTTTCCAAGAATTTTAATTATTTCCTTGGCATCAAGAATACATGGCTAAAGCTAAAGGTGTAAACATTTCCCCACTATAATCGAGATTGGAATACTGTAACAAAAAACTACTCTGTTTTTCGAATGGATGTTAAGTCTTCAACTAAGCTACCAAGCTAATTTGCTACGAAATGTAATTTTTTGGTGTTCCACATTCTCTTACGAATTTTCTTACACAGTTCTTTGACAAACTTTCCATTTGTAACTATTTGATAACTGTACTTTACAACTTTTATACCTAAAAATAAATTTTCATTGATTATTTTATGCCTGCCTTAACGAATATAAGTATTACAAGCTGTTCAACGGAACGTCTCGTTTTGTTTTTACCTTCCGTATTCCTATTGACCTGTTGAGAAAATCCTCTGGAAATGAACACGCATTAAGGTGATTTTCACACGAATTACGGGATTCTCCACGGCCATGTAAATTAATTTTACTCCAGAGTGCGGTAATTCTGTTTTACATGTAGAGAAACATATGTTTCCCAAACAAATTTGCAAATATATTACCTATCAACTGTCAAGTAATTTTCGCAATATAATTACAGTGTCACTTTCGTGAGCCCCTCTCACCAGTGTTGCTGCAAGCATCGTAACTTATTTTCTGCGAGTAACACATCACTGCCTACCAACACACTCAATTCATCGGTGACCACAAAAATCCTTTTTTTTTATTTACACTAAATAGTGAAATGACAAACAATTTTGTTGGTGCCATAACATATTTGTGAGGTCTACATTGACAAGAAAATTTCGTTGCTAACAATTAATAATTTTTAGTCACAACAGATTTTTCATTTTTTTTTTTTTCATTGAGTGGTCAAGAACTATCTCTCTTTGCTGACTCGGTGCCTTGCGTGGCACGACTCTTTAAGTTACACACGAGCACGGCGATATCGGTCACGAAGACACATAAATCTGTCGAATCGTTTGTATCAGAATGTTTAACAACTTCCGTGCATGTGTAAAACCCATAAAAAAAAATTGCAGTTGGGCGAGAATTTTTTTTTTCCTTTCTGGCACTCGGTAGAGACGCGCAGGAGACGGCGTCGACGCCCCACCTCGCGGCCGCAGGGGCGACGGGCGACAATTGAGTTCTTCGCCACTGAGTTATGTGTCCGGCTCACGACACTCGGAGTCGTCGGCGCGTCAGCGACCAGGGAACAATACTTCCACCGTCGCCACGCACGTGCGCTCAAGCAATGTTACTTCTACTTCTGGTTGGGAAGACCAATATTACAGGTTTGGCAAACGAGAATTTTCGCCACCAGCTAAGCGCTAGTTTCGTCAATGTACCTAATTTTCTTCATTTTATACGTTAAAAAAATATATAATTGTAATAATCATAAGTAAAATATAAAATAACAACGTAGCCAACTAAAACCTTTCTCTTTTACTATTTTCGTAGCTTAAATTTTAATTAAAATTATATTTTGAAACACTGTGCACCTAGCGGTGGAAATTTTCCCTGTGCCAAACTCTCCCATAAGAAATCACGTTTTGTTCCTAACCTGAGTAGAATAAACCTTGTCTCAAGAGAAAGGTTGGAGGGGAGGAGGGGGGAGTTGAGTAATGGCGGAGAAGCAAACGAACAGTTTGATTTTGTCGCGATTTGACGTGGAAGAAGAACGCTGACGTCAACTGCTATAGTCCATTTAAGGTTACTTCCAAATTTTCTAAGGCCCACCTGAATTTATGCTTTCCAGGATATTCCTTCGCCTCTTGCAAACAAAGCTAAACAACCCTAGTCTAGAACATTACTCCAAACAGACAACGCTCCGCGATCGTGCGCACTCAGTGTAATAGTATTTCGTGTAAAAAACTATTTCTTACTAGGCATTAAAAACACAAATATTTTCTCTCTGCATTTATTCATATTAATTATAAATGAAATATTGAAAATTTAAATTTTAATATAAGTAAAAGTTTAATTTAGTTAAAAGAAAGGTATATTTATGTTAACGCAAGTATAAAACGCTTATGATACATTATATATTCAGGAAACAACCAAACATGTCATAGGTGGGATGATTTTTCAAATATTTTCTTCAAAAAGTCTGAAAAAACCGCGTGTTGAAACGCTGCTCGCCAATGAGTGCTTGATACGCTATTTGCCAGCCAGCCAATAGAGAACCTTTCACAGCATACAGTAGCCAATCGGACACAAAACCACTCCCCAGATCCCCGCAGATGTGAGTAGGCCCATTAAATAGAACAACCACGCCATTTCGTCTCTGTGACTGAACCTTGTGGTTTAGGTACTGCTTACTGCATGCTGTGAAAAGTTTCCTATTGGCTGGGGTGCCGGCTGGCAAGCAGATTGGCCAACGGCGTTCAGACATGTTACTAGCCAGTGACGCAATTTTGCTTGCGTGCGCGTCTGGAGTTCGTGGGATAGGCGGCTGTTTTTCACCTCTGTTTTCCTAAATTCTCTGTGTCACTTGCAAGTTCGTGATATTGTCGCCAAATAAAATAAATTTTGGGCATTTTTTCAAAGAACAATTTCGAAGAGCACACACGTTTTATTTGGATACATTCTTTACACAGACATATTCCTGTAGAGTATTTCTTGCACTGCTCAGATGTATCTGCAGAGTACAATGAAGAACATTAAAAATTCTACACCATGAATGACGTGAGCTATCACAACTACATTTGTTGGACAANGCAGAGTACAATGAAGAACATTAAAAATTCTACACCATGAATGACGTGAGCTATCACAACTACATTTGTTGGACAACATATACACCAAACACATGTAAAATTAT
Source organism: Clitarchus hookeri (assembly GCA_002778355.1). NCBI lineage: Eukaryota > Metazoa > Arthropoda > Insecta > Phasmatodea > Phasmatidae > Clitarchus > Clitarchus hookeri. Next base: position 91,373 of record NQII01006448.1, on the reverse strand, counting down.
TACTGTTGCAGCTTGGTATGTCGTACAGAACATAAGGAAAATATTACTGTGTCGACCCACCACGGTCGAAAACAATCTCTGCTACACGACGTAGCACTGAGAGGAAGAGACTTTGGATGTCCGCTTGGGGTATCTCCTCGCATGCTGCTTCGATGCGTGCCCAAAGTCCATCCATTGTGATCACGCGTGTACTGTGGCAGGCCACTTGTCCGAAAATGGACCATATGTTTTCGATGGGTGAGAGATCCGATGAACGTTATCCAGGAATCGTTGGACGACGTGTGCCGCATGCGGTCACGCATTGTCCTGTTGGTATATGACCCCAGGCTGGCCCTGGAGATAGGGGAAAGCAACAGGCTCCAACACTTCCGCAATGTAATGGTTGCTGATCAGTATACTAGCAATGCGGACTAGGCACGAGCGGGGCTGGAATTCCATGGCACTCCATACCAGAACTCCAGCTGCTGTGCCAATGAAACGGTGCATTATGCAAGAGTCTGCCAGGCGTGCGCCACGGTGCCGCTAGACATGGATGCGACCATCATGGTGCTGCAAACAGAAGTGGGATTTGTCGGAGAAGACGATGTCATGCCATTCGTCCCTTCAGGCCCGATGTTCCACGCACCATTTCAACCGCAAGAGCTGGTGGTGAGCAGTCAGTTACAGCCGCAGTAATAAGCGGCTGGACCATATGTCCTGATGCTGCAGACATCGACGAACCATGAGTGTGGACGCAGACTGATGTACCACACGCCTCAACTCCCGAGCGAGGGAGTTTGATGTGGATTTACGGTACGTAATCTCCAATCTCACAAAAAAAAAGCGTGTTCTCGTGCTCTTTGGTGCGACAGGGCCATTGGCTACCGACCTGTCGCTCAACCCTTCCCTCCTCGACCTACTGCATTTATTCAGTAGCATTTATTCCAACGCATTTATTCCAACGCGAGAACCAATTTCGCAAGAGGATAATCCAAAATCTTTATAGGTGACGATTCCTCCGCGGTTAAAGGCGGTGGTAACCTGTTCATATGGTTGTCGTGTTCTTCGAGGCGGCGCTCTCTCTCCGTCTGTACACACGAACAGACGGGAAAAACAATACCACTTCCTCTCAGCGGCTTCCTAACCTCCACTTATATACCATTTATCAGTGCCGCAATTGGCGAACATACTGCGCCACTCGACCGAACAACAAATCACGTCATTGTACGACTCTGCTTTACACTTTCTCCCAATGTGGGGTCCTTCAGGCACGTCATTCTTAATTTTTGCTATTTTAATGGCCAGCAGTGTATTTTGTCGCAGATATAAAATAACCTCTTACAAAGACTCAAAAATTTTTCCGTGCCGTTGATCTTTATTTTTCAGGTTTGTATGTGTTTGTTGCGCATTTATATGCCATACAAAATTTCCTGACCGAAGCCGGCACATAACATAGATAAGTACACATAGGCGAAATGACGTGGCTGATCCTTTAATGTGGGCGTACCCATCACATGACTGACTGAGCGAAGCTGTGGAAACGGGTCCTGCATCTGATTGTCGCTTGCGTACTAAGGAAGATTCCCTATTGACTGGGCTGCTATCTGGCGAGCAAGTAATTGGCGCAAGGCGTTCCGACAAGTTGCTGGCCAATGCCATTTTGCGGGCGTGTGCGGCTGGATTTCGTGGAATAAGCGGCTGTTTCACCCCTGTATTACTAAGCCCTCGCACCGTGGAAGTCCTCCAATTTCTTATAAGTCATCGCTGTGATAAACTGTTGGGATCAGGAGCCCTATGATTTGCACAGCGAGCTTTTTTGAATTTAAAATTTTGGAGTCTATATGTCAAAAATTTTGTAAAACGAGAAATAAAGTTTTCTTATTTTACAGCAAATATTTTCGTCTATGTTTGAAACACATGTTTTATATTACGCCAGTGCTTTGTAATATAGCATGCAAAACAGCATAATAAAAATATTATATCAATATTTTTTTGTGATTTGAAACGCAGGTCTAAGCAGTCCTCCATAAGCTCCAGCGAAACTGACTGCACCATAATTTCATAGATAGCAGACGGCTCTCCTCATAACAAATGAAATTCTCTGTTGTTTGATTCTCCGACAATTAATGGAGATCTTGTATAGCCCGCTAAGTTGCTATTGGATGTTTTCCGGATCGTATAGAGGCATTGATCAACATTTACTTGTACGTTATTTCATGTAGATGAATCCACGAGAGACTACAGGTGAAAATGAGTAAAATTGAATTTTAGAAGAAGAGGGATTTTGTACTTTTACAGCACTACATTGTGGCACACTATAATTTTTTTATGTCATAATTTCTTTTTTTTAGGTATACAATCGCTACTACTGCTGCTGCTGTGAACGTGCAAACGCATTATAGGGTTAAAAAAAGATTTTTGTGCATTTGCAAACATCTGTATTATTATAAAAATTAAGCTTAATTTACGAAATCACTTTTATTATTTTCAATTAATGCACAGGCATATTACATATCTGTTATAAACCACTACATGTATATTCAAGTCATCTCCTTCTCGCGAATTGTACAAACCACCATTCATTACTTACANTTGTTATAAACCACTACATGTATATTCAAGTCATCTCCTTCTCGCGAATTGTACAAACCACCATTCATTACTTACAAATTTCCGGAACGGAACAACATTTGAAACTGTACTTATGTTAATTTCACAATATTGGCGATATTTGGAACGTATTAACCACGTATGGAGTATTTCTTATTATTTTTACAGTCTGGCCACTAGTCAACAGTCTTAAATGCAGTGNAACGTATTAACCACGTATGGAGTATTTCTTATTATTTTTACAGTCTGGCCACTAGTCAACAGTCTTAAATGCAGTGCTGTTCTTTTGCTATGGTCTGGATACAAAACCGAAGTAATTAATACACAGGATGTTTTCTAAACGACATTCAGTGANCTGTTCTTTTGCTATGGTCTGGATACAAAACCGAAGTAATTAATACACAGGATGTTTTCTAAACGACATTCAGTGATTCTTGTGATATTTGCTGATATTCAACGGGTATTAAAGGTTGTATGCAAGTTTGTTAGTCCGACAAGAGTGATGAAACATTATGAATGGTTCGAGTGCACCTAGTAGCGAGTCGGGCGGCGACGACAGACTCTTGTCACGAGGACGCGTCTAAAGCTCATATCTTGCGTCGCTCTGCCGTGAAAATATGTTCTACGTCGGCGGGGTGACGTGCTGGCAGGCAGCCAGGGCTGGCTCCAGCGAGGGAGATAATGCTCAACAAACTCAAGTTGAAACCCCGGAAAACATGTGAAACACAGGCCCTTTCCTTCTCCCACAATCCGTTTAATCTTTCTTACCGTTGCAGCAACTTCAATGTCGTGCAGTCAGTTCGGACGAAACACGCACAAGCAGATTAAATGAAATGTGAAGACTTTTGTAACTACCTGTTGTCAGTGATAATAGTTAACAGGAACAGCGAAACCACACATGGCAATAGAAATGCTAGCGCTGTCGAAGAGAGTGGAGAAAGGAGAGATTTGGGTGGCTCTTAACATCGAGGTCTTCAGAGTCGATGTGGGTGAAGAGAGGTGAGTATAGAGCACCGCCGGAATGAAAGGGCGGGGGAAACGGGAGATCCTCGAGAAAACCCGCCTGTCAGCGATATAGTCAGCACGATTCCCACATGCGAAAATCTGGGAGCGACCCCGCCGGGAATCGAACCCTGTTTGCTTAACTGGGAGGCGAGTGGTCTAACGACTACACCAACAATCTTGCAATCGAAGAATCTGTGTGCAGTAAAAGACAATATTTTACCATTTTTCTTGGTTTGTTAGTGATAGGAATTAATGCATATTGTGAAACAAGACTCACCCTGTTCAACTCTCCATCACTTTCACCTCGCCCTCGGCCAGACAGCTGAGAACGTGTCGCACTTAAAGTGACTACTACGCTCAACCGCGAGGCTTTTAGATAAGTTTGTGGAGCAATAACACTTTCTACACGCCGGCGTCCGCGGCGCCTTTAAGTAGGAGTACATTGGCTTCCAATGGAACACTGCGCCTGGCTGTACATGTACAACTCTAACAACAAGTACATACACTACCAAACTTGACTGAAAATTACGACTTATATTGCGTATGGAAGAAAAATGCAAATAATTCGATACTAGTTACTTATTTACGTGTTTTTAAAACGGATTAATAAAAGGTCCATTTTAAATCAAAATTTAAAGTATTTCCATTTTGGATGTTTTGGAAAACATATTTTGCAAAAACACCTTCTTCAAGTAATTTAATCGTATTGATAACTATGCTTGTATGTACAATAATATTTGTACTAATGTTCAAAAATATTATTAATAATTGTTTTCATCTACGTTTATTTAAATTATAAAAATGGTAACTTTCGTGGCTGAGAGGGCTGTGTTTAAAATCTATAATTAGAAATATTTGCAAACGATATAACATTTCTTATTACATACTACCAGAGTTATTATTATGAGGGCCTTGTTTGATGAGTTGCTGTTTTTTTTTTNATATAACATTTCTTATTACATACTACCAGAGTTATTATTATGAGGGCCTTGTTTGATGAGTTGCTGTTTTTTTTTTTAACTGTGCTTTTTGGAGCATCCAGACTGAAAACACACTTAAATCTTGATTAAAACTATTCTCTTATTTATGAATTGTTAAAAACATTTAAATAAGTTCATTCTTGCAAAATAATTTACAGTGTTTCAAAATTTTGTGCGTTCTTCCTTTCATATTCAACACAGTAGTACTTTTCAGACGATTTTGGTAGTGTGCGTTCTATNCAAAATTTTGTGCGTTCTTCCTTTCATATTCAACACAGTAGTACTTTTCAGACGATTTTGGTAGTGTGCGTTCTATTTTCTAACGAACTCTGCGTGTTGTACAGTCGGGTTCAGTGCTCCATTGGATGTCACTGTAGGCGATTCTATTTGAAGGAAGGCGGCGCGCCGCTTTCTCGTGTGGGGAGTCGTTCTCGCGTGCCTGCCTGCCACTCGTCGACGACCGCGGAGAGCACTAACGAGTATCAGCTCGTCCAATTCACCGGAAACCAACAGCTGTCCGAGGTTGCTCGAGGAGGGTTATCGCTTTGTGCCGCATTGTTGATGGTGACTATGACGACCTTGATGGTGACGTATCTGATGAGAAGGACTATAATTCTCCCGACATTCCCACGCGTTCATCTAACAAGTTTCCTTCGACAAGTGGTGTGAAGAAAGCCAAATACGTCAAGAATGCTCATTACATATTTCCCGAAGGCGCCAATGATCTCGTTAATAGGCTCATACATTTGATTGACCGGCAAAAAAGCATACATATATCACACATTGTTGTTATATCTTCAATCATCGATGAACTGAATAAGACTGTTGGCTACTATTCATGATCTGTAAACATCTGAGAAATGTAAAGATAGAATGTACGAAATAATAAGGAAGGTAGAATGTATATACCAAGTAATTATATTTATGTAGACATAGTAATGTGTGTTTAATTTCTTATACATCCCCTTCTGTTTGTCTGAAAGACTTATTAATTGAAAGGTGTATACAATCGATTGTGAGAGAATGAGATCCCTGCTATATGTAATGAGAAAATAGTTAAATCTACAGATATTCTTCTATTTTAGATACAATTTATGCTAATGTGTGCAGGAAGAGGGCTATGGTTAAATCTGAAGTATTGTGCCTTATCGTATGTCAAGTGGTGGGTTTACCAGCCCACTACTATTCCTGCGTAGCCGATGCGGACATCGAGTGGTAAACACTGATTATTGCAATTAATAGGCCTGTGTATATGCCTTTTTTCAAATGCGTTTTCTCATTTTGTACATCAAAGGATAAAATTAGTTTTTAAAAACATTTTGTGTTTTTTATTTACGTTTTAACACATTAACGATAAAAACTATACGATTTCATATTTAAAAACAATTAAATAATAATATACCTATTTTGAAAATAAAAACATAAATTAAATATGCCAATTTATGTACTTTGAGGGTATGGACCTCGTGACCATTCGGTACAGGTCGATAGCAGGCGTTGAAATCCGGAAATTAGCACCACATTTTCGTTGACAATAGAATCCAATATGAAGGGCACCAACAGCACCACCTATACTTAAAAAACATAAACAAATATGACTGTCACTTGGTGGCTGAATCGGCAGCTCGCCTGGCGGTGAATTTGATAATTATTACACTAGCATCACCTAAGTGATGTAGTGTAATAATGTAATGTAATAATGTAGTGTAATAAAAATGGAATGTAAACGTATGAAATCCAAGATGCCTGCCTCCAGCAATGTATAAACAAATGAAAAATGGAAAAATCATTATGGCGGGTGGAGTGCAGACTACAGAATAAGCGAAGGTAAAAGGTATTGGTAAGGGGTGGGTGATGGTGAGGAGGTGAGGGGGCAATGATAAGACAATGTTATTTATTNCAGCCATCCAATGGACGTGGTGCTGAGGAAACCTCCGGAAATGTAAGTTTTGTAAATAATTTTTTGGATTTTTTTGTAAATTTATAAATATAACTTTTTCAATTTTAAAATAAAGGTTTGTTGTAAATTAATAAAATAGTTTTTTAAAATTTGTGGAATGTTTTGATTTTTTTGGGATTTTCAAGATTAAGGTCAGTGCAGTCAATGTCAAATGTCGAAACAACATGGCGGTCAAGATGGCCGCTGGCTGACCAGAATGACAGAGAATGATCAGTTTCGAGCTCTGCCGTCCCGTCCTTGTCCCAGAACACCCATACTCATTATACTCCCCCAAAAATATTTTAATACACGTACATGTAAGGAAATAAATCTTAAATAAAATAACACCAGGGTAACAGGTATAATTCCAACCTTTTAAAAAAGATTTTAAAAATGTTATAACAGACAACAGTACCAAAAACAAATGCACGCTGTTCAGTAAAGAGTGAAATCATACCGTTGTCTTCAGATGTTATTGGGACATCAACAGATGAGAGCCATTACGGTGGTTTAAAATCCCGCAACCACTGATGAGTATGCTTGAGTCCATAGCTTGAGTCCATAACCGTAGTCGGCCAGACTGGCCATAATGGGACTGCAGTTCCGCGAAGACTCCTGGGTAAACTTGATGGGACTCTTGGCCGCCTACTCTTCTGGAAAACGAATGCCAGCTAGACGACACGGAAGACAGACGGGTGTATGACGGAGAATTCCAGAACCAACCGACGAAAGTAATGAAAAACAGAGTTAACAGGCAGCCAGCCAACGAGAACATATTTCAAACTGCTGCTTCCGATAACGTACAACTGAATAGACGTGAGATATACACGGTTGGTTGAACTGAACTTCGCTGCAATCTCACCAAGACGCTGCATAATAGAACAGATGCAACACACGTTCGGTACCATGTGCGTATAAACGGCACAACATTCATTTCGGACGTTATCGTCGTCGTTAGCACTGCCTCGCAATACAGAATGTTCTCTTTATCTTGACCCCTAATGTCATTATAACGCAAAAACACGGGCAAGATGAACAATAAGAGCGATGAGTTAGCAGCGAGTTGTTATGATGTGATCAGGCCTTAGCTAAAAGGCCTGCCTGATCACACCTTCAAACATTAAACCAGGGCACGAGCGTGATTGCCACAACACCTTGTGAAATACAGTTGCAGAAATCCCCTCCACTCGCCAGTAAACGGGGCCGAAATATATTAAACAACGCGCCCGCTATAGGCCAGCGTAACACCGGGAGCGGCGTCTTTTGTCGTCGACCCGACCTGAGAGAAGACCGCGGAAGATGGGTGTGTCCGGCCATCGTTAACCGCCTCCTAGAATCAGCCTCCGGCAATATGAACAAGGTGGCGACTTTCCTATTAGATTGTAACAGTAATGGCGTGAGGTATTAAATCTTAATATAATTAATAAGAATCTTGGTAATCAATTTGAAGCTCCCCCGATCAAAAGTCACGTAAATAGTTATTGTATAATCTTTATGTTCAATAAACTCCATCTTATACTGCTGTGTTCTACCTAATCATGACTCATTATTGAGCTACGCCCATAAGCACCTTTCAAGTATGAATGCCTTAAAAGATAATTCGTAACAAAGTGTTGAAAGTGACAGTCATTTCAACTAGGCTATTGTCAGCACAGACCTTATCATGTTATTGAAGGTATTTATCAGAACATCGGGAGAGATAACCTCAAATCATGGCAAATTTTTCGGGCGTTTTCCGAATATTAAAATGTGCAATAAAATGAGTTTGGAGCAATTTTCAGGCATGTACAAACAATAGATAGTGTTTACTAGTTCGTAATATAATGTACGTAAAATATTACTCGTATCGTAAAGGCAAGACAACTGTTGACTATTCCGTAAAAACAGCGCAGTGAGATGCCTCACACGATCAGCAGAGGACAGCGAACATGCAGTCGATCTACTTTTTGCATATGCGTGATACACAGGCTATAGAGTCTCGTAGTCTCTCGTTTCCTTCAGTAACCAAGCTGCTCACACACCAAGCTTTGTCATAAATTTTGCTACAATAAGTACGTACATTACTTTGGACGTTAACACAAATGGTAACGAGAGAGCGTGTGCAACACGTAATCTTTTCAGGTAGGTGAGCACCTCATTGAATGAGTGCCGTTTGTTAACTTTACAGATTAGCTGACTTGGCCACCTGCAGGAAGATTCGATAACTCCCAATGGTTGTTTAAATTAATCGTGATACTGTAGGGTGTAAATCGCTGTATTGGACGAATTTCAAGTTACAAAATGGACGTTAAATTACTTTTTATGTTGTGATAGGGTTAATAAATCATTTTCAGTGCGTTGATATAAAGTATGTGTACCGTTGTTGCTCAACTACAACTGAATTATTTTTAATATTTTAATATATGTGAACTACGTAATATTTTAATCGAGTTTGTTTGGCACATGTTAACGTTTGTACGATAATATTTCGCGAATCTTCCACCTGTCATTTCACCAATTCACAATATTGCCAAATAAGATTCACACGTACATTAACACTATTAAATTCCTAGTTCCCGTTAATTTTCTAATTCTTCCATCTCAAGATAAAGGCGCATAATATCTTATGCTATCAAGTCAAAAAAGAGTAGTGAAAATTTCAAAATTTCCTAGTCAATTATCTTAAAATTTGGAGATTAATTGCGCGATAGGTGTAAGAATGTATCATTAGGCATAGGTGTAATAATGTATCATTAGGCATGGAATTTCCCGCTTTATCTGAACAAGCTACGACAGTATTGATTTGCAATCTAGATTTACATTTCAACATTTAAAAGCATGATGGCTCAACAGAGAAGAACCGAAATCTTGTTCACGTGAAATCTCTATGTATAAAATGATTTTCCGACTGACTGACTCACTCACTCATCAACGCACAACCAGTGCAGCTAGACGCAAAAGCGTGAACATTTATTGATGTCTTCCCCTTGTTGTGCAGGTACCCACTACGGAAGGATTTTTAAAATTATCTCCCTAAAATGTGTTTCGAGGATAAAGCAATAGCTCACTAACCCGACGAGTTATCGTTATGAGCTTTGCTTTAAAATACTACTTACATCAATGTTTAAAAACTTGTTTTAGTATAATTTTAAATTAAGCCCCTCAGAGGGTAAAAATAGGTCAAATGTGTTTTCAAGAAGTCCTCAGTAACTCATTAACCTGGTAGGATGTCGTTATGCTCTTTTCTGCAAAATATTACTCATATAAAAGCCTAACATTTAATATTAGCATTTTTGAAAAATATCTGCTAAGGAGGTGAAAAGGGCTCCTCCATAGCGCATTAACTCGATGAGAGATCCTAGTGTACATAGAATTTAAAAATTACATTTAGAATTTTTTTTAAATACGCTTCCGAAGTGGGTGTGTAGGGGTAACATGTGTTTTCGAGTACTCATAATGGGTTCATTAACCCGAGAAGGTATCATTGTGCTATTTGCTTTAAAAGGTTACTTATTTAAATGCCTAAAAACTTGTAATGTATGATATTTCATGCTGGTATGCATTATATTTTTTTCCCAGGATATTAATTTTGTTACTGTTTTAGTATCAAGTTATTATCACTCTATGAGACGTTATTATTATAATACATGTTTTAATTTTCATCATTACGTGTCATATTAATAAAATTTAATAAAATGCAAATTTTTTACATTTGTGGTATAAGTTAATTAGNTTTTCATCATTACGTGTCATATTAATAAAATTTAATAAAATGCAAATTTTTTACATTTGTGGTATAAGTTAATTAGGGTCTGTTGTTTCAAGATTTAAATACGTTTAAAAGGTTTTATTTATTTTGAAATGTAATTTTGTGCAGTTTTCATGGTTGTAATTTTATTTAAATTGAAGTATGGTTATAGTTTTAATAAATAGGCAGCACTGACCATACGTAGTATTTTAATGATGCATTTTTGAACGCAGCTCCGAGTAGGGTCCTATAGTGGCCAGGTTAATTTAATTTCGGTTGTTTTAATTAATGTTTNCATTTTTGAACGCAGCTCCGAGTAGGGTCCTATAGTGGCCAGGTTAATTTAATTTCGGTTGTTTTAATTAATGTTTTTCAGCAAGATAGAAAAAAAATCTTTCTAGATGTCTCGGGTGCAAAAATTATTTTTAGGGCCGCAGCAGTGTTCGTGTAACCAATGAAGAGAGCCGCCGAGTACAGAGGTATAAGGTATATTTGGTTTTGAAAAGAGGGAATTCCTTCAAATTTCGTCTCGATTTTGTTCACTATCAAACATTTTATTCTTATGCTCAGGTGATCCCTAAAAAGCTATCAAAATTTGTCTCTGTCATTGGCCTACACGTCTCTTAGTGTCAAGATTAGCCTAATCATGTTCCTCTGATAAGAAACTGAGTTAACAAGATTTTCATTTTTTTAATCGAGTGTGAGAGAAAACCTTTTTTTAAGACACTATAGGACACTATAGTGTCTGCTGGTTAAGATAAATTTTTTTGTGCAAGTGTTTTGTTAAGACCGGGCCATAATACATATAGCTGCCCAATGGTTAAGGTATTATTGCTAGTAGTTACATCTCTCACAATACACACTATTTTTCAGTTTTATTCCAGTGGAGCCCAAAGTGTTACAACATTTAACACCTAGAAATATTACACTACATTCCCATAAGTTAAAGTTTTTTTCTGACAACATATGCAATTTTATTGAAAAACTCTATTTCTCAAACTTAAATACTCTAAAATAATATTATTACGAAAGTTGTGCCTTAACAGGTTTAATCAATTTAAGGTTATTCTCGTAGACATGTGGTAACAGAGAGCTCAGAACTAAATGAGTTATCAATGCCGTTAGTCCCCAAATCCTATTTTCTGCAAATAAATACACTGGAAGAACATATTGCGAACGAAATTGAGTATAGGAAAATATTTCGTACCACATNTATTTTCTGCAAATAAATACACTGGAAGAACATATTGCGAACGAAATTGAGTATAGGAAAATATTTCGTACCACATATTGTTTTCAAAGGAACACTAAAGACTTGCGCAACTTCTGTGTCATTAACAGTCAACCGTTTGCCATCGAGTTCTCCGAAATAACCTGAATATGGCAGTACAATTACTTTCTGTTTACGAGTCATAAAAAAAAACTCATGCCCCCACATATTCACTAAACATTTTATAATCCCAAGTTCCTCATGTGTTTCGAGCATAGCCGCCTCTTCCAGGTTTGCGTCTTTTTCGTCTTGAAGACCTCCCGGAAACGAAACATGACCTCCATCTCNGTTTCGAGCATAGCCGCCTCTTCCAGGTTTGCGTCTTTTTCGTCTTGAAGACCTCCCGGAAACGAAACATGACCTCCTTCTATCTTCAACCGAGAGTTGCGAAGCGTATACAGTATTGAGGGTTCACCAATAATGTGACACAGAGGCACAAGCACAGCTGCTTTCTGTCTCTGTTTTAGATCTTCCTCAGTGTTGACAGTCGAAAGCCGACGGAAACGTACAAAATACGAACAGGTTTTCAAGCTCGATATATTCATAAGTTTCACACGAAATGTTTCCCCCTAAATCACACCGACACTACCCAATGCAATGCTACCTATGCAGGTACCCCACACTATAAACTTGAATCAGTGAGAATTGAGACAAATAGTGAAAACAGTGAGAATTGAGAAACTGATAATCAGTACCAGATAACTAATTCTTAATATAGTGGTTGAATTTCAGTGATTTATTCGTGAGTTCCCACTGAATGCCATGATTGTCACTGGTATAAATCACTTGTTCCCAGCTAATTTGTTTGATTCGTCGGTCAGCAGTAGCTTATCAACTGACATTCAGTGAACGTTATTTCACTGGCTGATATCACTGATTCGGATTTAGAGTGTACAAAGTACGTCAAAACAAAACATAGCTTTCGAGAATTCGAGAACAGCTCATTAACCTGGCAAGGTAATATTGTACTATTAGATTTAAAAGGCTACTCATGTAAATGCCTAAAAGCTAAGTTTACGATTTTGGAAATTCAACCTCTTAAGGGAGCGAAAACGTGTAAAATGTTTTTTTCGAGGATTCCTCAGCAGCTCTTTAGCCCGATGAGATATTGATGCCGTTTACTTAAAATTACAGTCCAAATAAATATCTAAAATATTATTTCAGCATTTTTCGAAATTGCACCTATAATAACCCTCTCAGTCACGTCTCAGCGACGTAGCAAATTAAGAATCTTTAATGGTCTGTATTGTACATAGTAGAACATATCGTCCGATTAGAAAGGTTCCCTATGTGTGAGAATCATCATTCGCTGTTGAATATATATTCCAGTGCCTCATAAACCACTGCTGCCAGTAAGATAAAGCCCGGGCAGATTTTTATTGGTCCCGATGTAAGACAAAGCGTCTCATCGATATCAGTACAGTTCCGAACAAATAATTTGTTTGTTGCAACTCCTAAAACTAGATATTGGTCTGTGACTGAAATGGATAAAGTTAAAAGGTCTAAAACATTCAGTATCGTATTAATAGCATATAGTTTTTCTGTTAGCTTCCTAAAGTTGGCTACATAAATACAAAAGAAAAAAAAACGAATTTTCAAAAATTCAAACTCTTAAGAAGGTGGAATGGGGTAAAATGTGTTTTCAATATTATACCTGCATTACATTGCTTCCTCGCCTGTAACTTTCAAACCAGCATATTTTACAAAAACGTATCAAACTATGAAATTGTGAGTGCAAAGGAAACCGTCCCTTCCTGCGAAATAAAATGTTTTATTTCCTTTACAAATTCAGACAAAACTGTCAGGATTGAGCAGGGTCAATAATTAAATATATCGTTTTAATAAATTGTGCGGTCAGTGAAATACAATGGGCTATGTTTTTTTCTTTACTACCTTCTGCATACCTCTGTGCATACATTACATTTTATTCCGCGGTTAACAAATTCATACGTAATTTTGGGTGAAGAGTGAATTGGGATACATGTCAGCTGCACAGTAGCCGTTCTTTGAGTTGCAACATTCAATTGCTTTCTTACAAACAGAACTGTCAGTACGAAAACTTGTGGATATTCAAGAGAACTTTCAAAATTACGTGTTTTAACAACGGCTAGCACGTTTTTTCGTATTTAGTTTCCTAACAAATCAAAGCTTTTTTTCAAGAAAATAATATGTAATGCAAATTGAATATATTCCAGTAGTGTCAATTCTAGATATGCTCAGAAGACCACAATCAGTTTAACCAATTTTTATTCTATAGTTTAAAAGTTAATTAACAAATTTCTAAAAAAAATATGTCAATATATGATATTACGAGGAGTGAGCAACGTAAACAATATTATATACCATTAGCATAATTTGCATACGTTTTTTGTTGGGCTAGAATTGGAGTGCAAATCCGTGGACACAGTTGTAAAAATGGATTATGTCCATTACCCATCTGCTCTCCTGGCCTGCCACCACACAACTGCCCTGCTAAGGAAGAAGGCAGTAACTACGACCAAAATGAAAAATGTGTTCGGTATTGCCGGATTCGTATTGAAATTCTGCAGCACGTTATCCTCAAATGGCAGCATAATGCATTTTTATAAAAATATACGTAATAAAAAATGGTTATTGCTTTTGTAGTTCATCCAAAGTAAACAATGACAGAGGGCAGTTTGGTTGTTGTAGTTACCACCTTATTCCTTAACAGGGCATACAATTCTCCTTGAGGTTGGTGATACTTTAATGATACCTCCAAAACACTGAAATATCACTAGGCTTTAAGTGAAGGCTTGGCAGAAACATGTAATCAAGGCCAAAGTCTTCACTGGATGTGCAGGGTGGGGGATAAGTTTTCATACCATGTGTACCACTCATTACATCCGAGTAGAGTTTTGCATTTCAGAGACTGCAGCTCCCCTTCTAGGTGTGCAATCGCCATACGTAATTGAGGTCCATGGACAGTCGCTAATGGCGACAAGGAGAGATCTGAGGGTGGACTGCTTCTCACATGGACGGCTCTACGTGACCTGCTTCTAGCAACCGAGAATGTGGTGCAGAGAAAGTCCTTTGGCAAAGAAAATAAATAACTGTTTGGTGTAGTTCACGTGAGCGAAGCCACGAAAATAAATCTAGTAAATGTGTATTTCGGTTGAAAAAAAAATCAAATAAGCAGGCCTTACCAGCAAGTATCATCCAGGGCATTCAGAAAAATTATATTATTTAAATACAAACATTATGATTGTTTTATCAAACAATTATTGAATAATGTAAAGTTAGCCTTGACTGATTCGGAAATGTATAGGAAACTGCAGTATCTGTGTCAAAATAACCACATAAAAAAACTATTTTTTCTTTTTTTTGGAAAGTAATTATAATGTTTTTTTATTTACATAGACCTTAAATGGCTTATCCAAAATTCAAACATTTAGTGAAACACTATACTTCTTATTGAGAACATCGCATGACGTAGGAGAATGCATCAATAGTGGGTCCAATAATTGTTTCTTTCAACATTTTACAATTACTTGTACACTATAGTTTGATTAATTTTTACTATTTTTTAAGTTTCCATCCCTCCCTTTTTTTCACTCTAAAGCGATTTCAATCGTATTTTATAATATAAGTGTATTGTGATATTTTATACATACATTGGAATCGTGACGAGAGTACAGAAGAATTAGTAAGTGGTAAATAAAATACTGCACAGTTCACTAAAACCCTTTTATTGTCAATGGATGAATTTTTTATTAATTCGTTAATTATATTATTACCTGTATTATTTCACTTCAAAAGTATTTTATTAAGCAAACCACCGAATCTAATTAAACTATTATTTAATTGGAAAAAAGTTTACAAAGATTGCAACTAAATTTAGTCGTTTTACTATAGCTGGAATACGTTTATTGAATACTTTTTAAAATCAAACTTAAAAAAAAAGCCTGCCTCTAAACGCATACATTATTTACTTTGTAGGTAAAATACGTAGTTTCATGTCTGAACGCAATATCAAAAGCGTTACATCTAAATTTGTGAGCACTGAGTTTATACAACTTAATTTATGTTTATTTTATACACATGGAGGTAAGAAAAAGCATAGTAGTAACATAATTCACCATGATTGCCGCAGCTACATTTTGGGGACGTATGAAAAAAGTTATTGGGCCCGTGGAACTGTTAATGTTACACATGGCGGAAGGATACAAAATATGATGGAAAGTAGGTCCAAAGCACGCTTCAAAAATGCTCCGTTAAACCGCGAACAGCCCATAACTGAAAGCGATATTCGATATTTTACTCAGTGGATCGAAAATAGAATATATTGCATTAACTTTAACCTTTATTTCCTTTTATACATCGGGGATAACCAAGATATCAATCTACAGCGTAAGGAGTTGAAAATATTCATGTACGGAATTGCACCGGAAAGGGTCACCAATACAAAAAAAAATTGCCAGGATCATACCTACAATCGATCGAATGCTATTAAGACTGAAAACATGTTTTTACTTGTTTTCAGTAAATATGCTACCTGCCTACTGCCGTACGTTTAACGCCATGAGTTGTCTGCGCGCTTATCGAGGTAGGTCCTATATTGTTCGGGGGCGAGGGTGGCTGGCCTGACCTCACTAGATTAACTCCAACATCACGTCATGATTCAAAATTAAACCTTTGCTTACAAACGCATATGGCAAACTTCTGCGCAACGAAATTCAGCTAAATTTATATATATACATATATATGTTTGTACGTGTGCGCGCGTGTGTGCCATTTTTTAAGAAAACGTGATCACAGGCACTGCATGAGAAGTAATATTGTGTAACAAGTGAATAATTTTAATTTCTTGATTTCGATTTATATTTCCGTGCATCGGAGGTAAAGGGCACTGCGTACATTTTACAAAACCGAGGTTTTGACATTGTCTTATTGTATTTTTGAGCTCTTTCCCGGGGTACAAAGCAGTATATCCCACACAGAACAATAAGCGAATTAACCAGAAGGAAAGAGCACTATTTACTATAGTGTTATCAATGTGAAGAGCACATCTTTAAAGTTCCATGTTTGTGACATAGTGCCATTTATCTCTGGTGCACAGATTTATGAAACCTTTCCAGTGTTAACTTAGTTTTGATTTCCAACATGGTTTGTGGAATAAAGTGTGCAATAAACTAAGTGGGATTTTATTTCAGTGATGTCCCAAGGCCTTTTTTAATTTGGGCATAAGCCATTACTGTAATTTACTGCGGGAGAGTAACAAAAGGAGCCGCCACCATCTTAAATACAAAGCGCTGATATCTGAATATAATGGTTTTAAAAGCCTCGCTTCTTAGCATACACCAAGAACGTGTTGCGTTTGTTGTTTTCTACGTCTGAACTGAAGAAGTTGTTTCCTGCTATTTAACAATATTTGATGAACAGTTCCAAAATTCTGTCAAATTTAAATTTTATATAAGAATTACAATTTCCTACATGATTCTAGAGTAAAGGTAAACAGAATGGTGGCCAAGAGGGTTTATTGCAAAATCGACTGTTACGTTTAATTTTTTACATGCTGTTGGCGCTAAGATTAAACTGTGGTATCTTCAACCTCTCTTTTATTTTAATTCAGTTTTGAGACTCTACATTTCCTGTTTTTTTTTTAAATTGAATAAACCGATTAGGAAAGACGCCTAGTACTGGATAAGTCATAAACTTATGCCCATTGGTTCTAACAGTAACAGGAAATGTATCGGTTGTGGCATGATTTCACAATGAGATACAAATTTGGCCAGCTAAAAAAACGATCACAAATGTTGTTTGTAAATATTTTCTTTTTTCGTTCTAAAATCTGTCTGTATTTTTAATCCACTTGCGAAGTTTTCTTTGTCTTCCTTGCAATGATGATAAGTCATGAGAGATTAAACAGTTTATCAAAAAATTAGTTTTACGTCATTTGTTGGGTAATTTTTTTCTCAAGGTGCTGAAAAATTTAGCTATGTATTTTAAGTAATAAAATAAGGTATATCATGGTAAAATAGCGGGGCCAGATCGACTCGGTGGATAGATAATGGCCTCTCATCATGGGGTCCCCCGGTTCGATCTTTGGTCCTGGCTGGGAGTCTTACTTGAAAGTGTGGCGGTTACTGTCAGTGAGTCGGAGTTTATCACTTTGTTTCTCCCACTTCTTCATTAGCTCGAGCCATCACCTACCCACTGTAAATTTGTGGATCTGAGTGCGAATGGTCTCATTGACAACGTAGTAGGGCACCGTAAACTGGTAACAGCACAAGCCTCTGGGTTTACGTCTGGTCAAATGTTGTGTCCGGCTAAATGTGTCTGCTCTGGTTGATTGTATCTCAGTCCTCGCAGTTCGGTACCCCTTAACGCGGATTATACTCTTAACGAGACCAGTCATCTCAAGGGAACTGTAGATCCCACTACCAGCTCGTAANGCCAACCAACGACCCATCGAACCTCGGCCATTCTTAGAGGGACGTGCATTTCGCACATTCTCCCGGTGGCTGACTAGACTTTGAGCACGCGTATTCCAGTGCTCGTGTTATGATTGGACCACAGTGGTTTTGACACCCAGCGGACTACTCTTAACCCATTCCGACCCAGTGTACACATTTGGGTACAAGACGCAAGAAGGATTATTTTTGCCCCTACTCTACAAGCTCGGCGCTCAATGTTCAATGATCTTCCTTGCGGATATCTGGTTCGTAAACCACTGTTCCGGGTTATAAATGGTTCGTACGCCAACAACCGAACACGAAACGTACAGCTTATTGGTCGTGACAACGAAACAAGTGCTGTGTCTGCCAAAAAGTTCAGCACGCATAATAAAATTTGTTATTTACAATAACCTCAAGCAATAAATTAAATCAGGTCTGAAACGGTTAATGCCAAAGTCACATAGACCCGACAAACACGGCACTTCACAACAAAATTCTCAACCACGACGCGACATTTACATTTATAATTCGACTGCTAGAATTTACATTCCGATAGTTTACTCTCGCGACACGAAGAGTAGAATTTTTCTGAACCATTTAGAATACGCTGATTGACGAAGCTAGTTTCAAAGGCGGTGGGCAGGCGGGATATTTGGAATACATGGTGATGACAAAGGTGTTATGGCTACCGCATACCAAGGTAAAATTGTTGTTATGAGTTAAATCCAGTTAGTTTCAGATTTTTATTTTTCTTTCTCTTTCTTTTAAGCTGCGTGTTTGCCACCGTAAGGAAAGATCATCATACAATTTCGTTCTGCACAGCTGTACGCTCTGTGTGTAGTGTACCACGACAAGACCAAAATAGAAATCATTCCTAATCCAAAACTGCTGGTCGGACGACAAAATTTGTCTGGCTTACGTGAGATCTATCTAGTATTTTATTGCATGTTCAATTTTAAGTGCCGCGTTGGGGTTGTCGTGTCGTGCTTGTCGGGGTTATGTGATTCCAGCATAAAAAGAACAATAAAATAGTGTGACTGTATCACGTCGCGACCAAGTCGAAGAAAAAAAAACTCACAGCATGGAAGCAGTCAATGAATAAACAATTATTGCCCATGTTATTAAAAGACTGAGAAGTCTACGCTGCTACCAATAAATTCCCGTAATTCACGATTCATTATAAGTTTCGTGTACATTAAAAAGTGCGATTCATAGTAAATGTACTCGTCTTATGTTCAAGCAGTCACACGCGAATTAATATTAACTTGACTTTAGGAAAGTAGGTATTAATTAAGTAAATAACATAGTTTAGATGTTTTTTAAATGCGTGATAATGAAACGAGAAAGTTTTCTTTCCTGCACTATAATAAATATGTACAATACGTTTTTGTTATTTTTTTTTTCTTGCAATTATACTTTCTGAGGGTTTTAAGCACACGGGGAGAAATAAAATATCGCCATTTCGTACATGTACACACGTCAAAGATGCTTTCTTCACGACATGTGCACGATGACTATGAAACGTATCGTACAGTATACCTACGTACTTTCATTTTTATACGTTTACGTTCATTTCAAATCAATATTGCCGTGTATGTAATAAACACAGTGTGTATATTCCATCGCACTCAGATGTTAACGTCTATGGCTAAAAAAAAATAATTTTTATTGACTATTATTCCAAATGAGAGGGTTTACAAAAGTGCTCACTTTACCGTAAATAGCGCATTAAAAATTTAAAATTGATTTTCTGTGATCTTTGAAGTGCAATTTTGGTTTGTATTATCGATTTGTATCAATACTGTAGAGTAAGTCAAATCCCATTTTTTTGTATATCTAATGTAGACAGTGTCTATAGTCGGTTCACGACTGGAAGAAACTTTTGAAAATCAACCTTTGAAAAAACACCCTAGCCTTTAGCGACATGCATATAACATTACAAACAGCGGCGAGCGCGGATACAGTTATCCCGTCAGGTTGCCAGCACAAAGAGAGGAAATAGTTCCAAAGTTTTAACGTAATTGTTAATTTATCGCTTACAAATGGGTGTCGAAAAGAATTGTATCTTATTATGCCAATTATTAATGACGTGATGCTAACACATTTAGATTTCATCGTTTCTTGCATAGTCACAAGATTACGCTCAAGGTTAAAGTAACGCGGCCATTTGTTTACTAACCTTCGTAGTCCTTGTGTTGTTGACACACGTGCCAGAGAATTTGTGCGATTATCTTGTTTAACCTATAATAATTCATTTGTTTGTCTTATTTTACTAATATCCGCTCTTTATTATTTGGTTTTTAATAACGTATGATTTTAATTTGTGCTCACTTTCAGTTCTAATTTCTTTTGTTTTTATGTGTTTCGTGCACGTGTCTTTCCTTTGCCTCTTTATTCTAACGTTGCAGTATTTGCATATAAGAATTGTTTTCACATTGTCGAAGACGTAGAATCCTTCACTCGCAAACTCTGCCATCCTGTCGAAAACCGTCACAACCATTTTTTAATAACGTTTTACAATTGCGCGAAACATCATACTCAACCACCACGCCATTTTAACGTCTGTAGCAATTCCGATCAATACTGATGATCTTGCCTTCGATGTACGGGAATTTATCGATAGTCACTAACAATCGATTGCAAATAGACAACAACTATCGATTCATAAAAATACTCGCATTTTGGGTTTATAAAATTAAATGTTTTTTCGCTGGCATCGCATATTCTTTTGTGTGAAATTCTTAAGGTTAAAAACTTTACGCTTGTGGAATATCCATTAATAATATGTACATTACATGACTTTTATAATGGGCACGTGCATGTACGAACTCATGTACACACACAGTGGAATGTAAACATTGCATGTAAACATTGCCATGTGACTGTCACATGGCAATGTTTGTTTACCTTTGGCGGAAGGATACGAAATGGGCTTGAAAGTAAATCTTTAGCAGGGCTTCAAGAAAGTCTCTTCCAGTCGTGAATTGACTATAGGGTGAAAGAGGAGACGTTGGCATTCCTGTTTTTTTAGCTTTTGAGAGAGTGCTGCTGTAGCGACACCTGGCGGCAACTAGGCTCTCGTCTTACAGTAGCAATGCACTAGCCGACGTGACTTGCCGATTTATGGAGAGTGCGTGTGTGTTCGTTACTTTGATGCGTGTCAGTGTGTATGTGAACTTCAGCCGCAAGTTCCCGAGCCTCCGTCAAAACCTTCTAAGTGCGCGATTAAACATTTGTGTCGGGCCTATGAGTTGGGCTAGTTAGTATAAGCGAGAACTTCGCACGCGAAAACTTTGCACATCACAGTTCCGCTGAAATGTACTTGCGCGGCGGTTACACACGTGAGATCGCGAACGTGCGTACTGAATAGAGTCAAGTTTAATCGCTCAACCCATTGTTCTATTATCTAGCCTCCCGGGGAAAGAAACAGGTGTGTACGCTTGTGCCGTATAAAAAATCTTCGCAGTAGAAAAACTTCGAAGTGATTTGTAACTAAAAATCCGTGCCTTCTTAATTTACGCCGAGCAAGCGTATGTTTTTTCTTCGGGTCGGGCGGTGTGAAAACCTGATGACAGCTATACCTGTCGTGTTGGTCAAATGGGACACACACTTCCTGTGACTAATGTTGCGCAACGAAAGTGCGGCCTTGGGGTACCTCATCAACTGCCGTGAACTTCTAGCCAGCCTGCTTCCTTTCCATCGTAAGAAAGAAGATGGAATACAGGTAGTCGCCATTTGCTTAAAAATTGCCAGGCGTTAAAAATATTGCGTGTGCAGTTTCAGCGTGTAAAATTTCTGGTGGAGCGTATATTTTTGATTATTATATATAACATATTTTATTTATACTATTTTTATATTTGCATTGATTTTATTTTGCAGTTGCTTAAATGTGTTTTGGGGAATTAGCTATATTATTAGCTGCCCGTGTTAAAATATTGGTCTAAATAAAAATATTCCAATAAGTGTTATATGCGCAACTGCTCGAGCTCATTAATTTAATAACAATTTGTGTAGTAATATAATAAATGATTTTGTACGGTGTTAACGTATGCGCTGATTCTAGTAACCCTATTCAAGCTGGTGTTATGCAAAGTGCAGCTTTCCTGACTCACGTCCGTATATTCTCCATTGGAGTTACGCGAAGTTACCTATTCTGACATCGGTTTTTTTTTAACACTAATCTTGAGGCACCAGTAACGGCGTAGTATATCGCGAGGAACTGTAAACGATTTATTTTTTTTAGTAAAAAGGATTTTTATGCTTAAAGTGTTTGTGATTAACGTGAATAATGCATGGAATGGAATGGAATTTAGATAGTCTTTAGAGTCGTAAATATTTTTTTTTTGTGCACTGTGTTTTCTATTTAATATTTTAGCTTCTCCTGTCATAATTCGCAAATCCTTGCATATTACTGCCAACAGTTTGAGAAAGTTACACCCAAGTTCTTGCATGTTACGAGTATCAGCCTAGGAGAAAACGGAAGCCTTTTAATGTCTGGTTTAAATTAACTATTTATGAAATACATTAATTGTATATAGTGTTGTTTATTAGTCGATAGACATGTAGATTCGTGGAAGGCGTGTGCGTGTTTTACGAAAATCCATTTTAAAAAATCGTAACAAATTTGTTAAAAATAATTAAAGGTGTTCAAAATGAGATGTAGCTATGATACATTGTTAGCTTTTCTAGAATTTTTTGTTCGCAATACGACGGCAATCATAGTTTATTAAATAAAAATGTACATAACCGTTTTTTTTTCTTCAGTTTTTGGAGGTCCCTAAGCATGCAACATCCAGGAGATGCGTTACACTGCAGGCAGAAAAAACGTGCAGATTTCTATTACATCTGAAGAAAGTATTTTATAGCCACGGGTTTAATGTAACTACAGTGTGTTCTAAATTTCATGGCGGTGTTCCAAATCGTTATATTACTGGAATGAAATGTGGCAGACAACATGAAAGATATAGAACTTTAATAACCACGCAAGAATTTTGTTTTATATTTAGACTCATCGTACACAATAGTGTACCTTGCGCGCAGGAAGGTTATATTTGGCAGTTACTGCACGCTGCAAGGCTCAATGCCCAATGATCTTCCCTGTGGTTTAGTTATTTGTAAATCGTGTTACTGTTCTAGGTTACGAATGGTTCACGTAACCAGAGCCAGACACTATGCCCACAGCTCGTTGGTTCTAGTAACGTAAGCAGTGTTCTGTTTACTAAAGTACAGCATAGGCCGAAACATTTCTTATATACAATTTCCTAAACCGTAAATTAAGATGGGTCTTAATGAGTTAATTAAATCTACGCTCGAGTGTGCCATGTTTCTTGTATCAAATATTCTATAGTCACCCGAAACCCCGCAGTAAATTTAGGCCTAGTTTATATATGAGGAGAAATGATGTTTTAAAATTAATGGGTACTATAAATTAAATAAAGTAACTGCTCAAAACACATGAATTTGAAACATCCGCCCGGCTTCGTATAAATTAAAACAGCTTTCCACAACCTTCTCGCGAGCAACTACTGATGGCCTTGATCAAGATTTGATATAAACAAAACAAATCTGCTGTTTACTTTTAAGAAAGACTGCTTAATTTCCATGAGGTTCTACATTTTCTTTTTTAAACCTTGTAGTGACGCAGTATTATTAATTTTCGGGACACGTGTTTCATTTTCTTTCGCTTTGCTAAGCTTCATAATATTTTTATCGGGTTACAAAATTAAAGCCGCTGTGGTTCGTTTCTCGTGGTATATCGTTATCGGGCATATGGGCTACCGTTTTGAAAGTTCAGTTTTTGTAAGCGTCAGCATTATATTAGAAACTTTCAGACTGCGTCGGCAGTTTTTCCCGACGCAGTTTCGATAATGTGTGGAGAGCGTGCGTGGAAGCCCACACCAGGCCCTTATCTCCGGTTAAGGGGGTGATAGGCAGCACAAATACTCGTGTGCCTGTCGCCATTCAAGTCAGTTTTGAAGTCGTCTGAGGTCGTCGGCCAGTGCTCGCCTAGGCCGCGTCGGGCCTGGCGCATCATCCCCACACCGGCAAACGTGAACTTGCTAGATTATTTCTTAGCCGGTGTGGGAGGTCGCTGCATTTGTTTTTCTTTGGGCAATTTTTTATAGCGTAAATAATTCGTAAACGACTGCGGCGCTGTTCTGCACTTGTTCGTTTATCTGTGAACCGGTTCGTACTCTGCATACAAGATCTCATGTGAACTGTTTCACTTGATTGGTAAATAAAAGTATAGAACAAAAAAACCGGAACTTGACTTTATTTAATATTTGATTGGCGTCCATTTTAAAGAGTCTCATGTTACTCCGTCTTGAGCTAGTCGAGTGGTAATTTATAGCGTAGTGGCAACTTCCAGTCGTCAATACCTTGACTTGCCACATTACAACCTGTAAAGTTCTTCAGAATTTCTGCGTCTTGCGTATTTTTCTTCTCCATTCCGGAACCACCAACATGATCTCGACCATTGCGTTTATCAACGCTTGAGTAGCTGAGACACCAAATGTAGAACCTCGTGGAAATTTAAGCAGTTGCTCGTAGTAGCGAGCAGCAGCTTAGTTTTATTTATACCAAATCTTGATCAAAGCCATCAAGCAGTTGCTCGCTCGCGAGGAGATCGAGGAAAGCTGGTTTTTATTTATACAAAGCCAAGTAGATGCTCTAAATTCGTGGATTTTGAACAGCTGCTGACTTTCATTTATAACCTCATTGGTTCTGCCAAACTGTTATAGTCTATTCGTGGTTTATTCACAAACCTTCGAAAAAACGACTCCACGTAAGACTTGTTTGGCTGCTTCCTAAATATGCCATGTATCACAAGAGTTTTATACTCGCGTGGACATAAAACTACAATAATTTTGGTTCAATTAAAATATAATTTATATTTTAACTATACATTATAATATTTATTTTTAATTTATACGAATAAAAACAGTAAGAAAATAGGTGTGTTGGTAATACATATTAAGAAATAGTTCTTATGCTAAATATTATTACACTTAGCGCACACGAATGTGGTGCGTTGTCTCTTGCGCAATTTTCTAGAGACGGTTAAGCTTTGTACGGATGAGGCGGAGGAATATCTTGGAATTAGAACTTAGCAGCGATTCAGAAAAGTTGGAAGTAACCGTGAATTGACTATATAGGCCGTTCGCGGTTAATTGAGCAGTTATGGAATTCCTGCTTTCTTTATAATTTTTTGTTAATTTTTAAGTATTCCACCACCGTATGTAAACTTTACATTGCCATGGCCCCGATGAGTTTACATGCATTGATCNCCTTGATAGAGTGTAACTGTGAACAATAATATTTTACTAATAAGCTATGTGCATAGAACCAACATAAATTATATTAAATAAATTTAGTGACCTCAAATTCAAATTCACATTTAAAAACAACTTTGAGAATTGGAATTACATGCTTAGCTTCCAACTGTACTGAAAATACAAGTCAGCAAGTGTGTCCGTTAAACTACATACAATTTCGGGCAGAGAATTATATTTTTTTTTCAGGGAATCATTTTAAACGTGTTCAATTAACTGCAAACAGCTATAATTATTATGAGGAAAGTGGAGATTGGTAAATTTAATCTATTCTAAGTATCTTCGCTCTTTTCGAATAAAACATTTGAAAAATAACTTAATGTATGACTTATTTGGTTGTCTCCTAAATATGTCGTGTATCACAAGCGTTTTATGCCTAACATAAAAACTATCTTATTTTCAGTTAAACCGAACTTTTACTTATGTTTTATATGTAATTTATAATATTCCATTGATAATGAAAACGAATATATAAAGAGAGAAAACGGGTGTTTTGGTAATGACTAGTAATAAATAATTATTTTTATGAAAAATATTATTAAACTGAGTGCGCACAAATGCGGTGCGTTGTACATATGGTGTAATTTTTCGAGACTTAACTAAGATTCGTTTGCATAAGACGGAAGAATAGCCTGAAAGTAGAACTTTAAAGTGCTTCAGGAAAGTTGGAAGAAACCGCGAATGGTTATTGTAACAGACTCGTGAGTGTTGTCAGTGCTCGTGATTGTTAAGGCGATACATCATGTTCATGTAGTGAGGAGGGTGGTCTTTCGATAGTCCCCGCCCAACCGTACAGTGAATATGGGGTACGGTACGCATGCAAGATGATAGTCATCGGTTTCCGTGTTGAGCAACTGTTAAAACCACGTGGGTTCAACTAAGGCAGGGTTAATTCTACTCAGGTTTGGAACAAAACGAGATTTATTACGGGAGAGTTTGTCACAGGGAAAATTTCCGCCGCAAGGTGCGCTGGTGTTCCAAAGAGATAATGTTTTGGTGGCGGTAAATAGAGAAATTAGGCCTACATATTATTATGTGAAAAAAATCGTTTTTTGCTTGAAATGTACTATGTAATTGTTCCAGCCAAAATATTAAGTATTAATTTTATTTCGTAACTATAATTCACACCCTCCAATGGTACTTACAATAACAAACACCAAAAATATAACTGTGTTTGGCACTGACAGTCATAAGCAAGCTTAATCAATGGCAAAACGTTACGAATTTAAGCGCGAAAAAAATATAGCTATCATCAAAAGAGATGTTGTACTTTTCTCCTTTCGTTTATGGAAACTGTGCAGAAAAATCCTAAAAATGATATTTTTAACCACTTGACTAATATATTTTTCGATTACGTTGTGATGTTTAAATAAAGTAATTGTTTAAGCCTTCATTTTGCTAATTCTAAATTTACGACTGAATATTTAACAATATGTGAATATATTTCGTTATATTTCCGCTCTAGTGCGTAGAACGACGTTTATTATATACGTAGGGGTCTAACACAATATGTCAGAAAATTTTTCACAGTTATATTTATTGTACGAAAACTGCAATTATAACATTAAATTACATACAAAACGGAAAAAGTCTGTATACATTAGAGTAACCTATATCCCAACCTGAGTAGGATAAACTTTAACTAAGATAAAGTACACTCTACTCACGTTGGTAAACTCAGTGCTGATAGTTTGGACACTAAAGATTGTCACCACTGGGTAGCACTGGTGTCGCACGTGTACAGGATTATTCCGGTTTGTATGTAAAAATAAGTGGAATATTTTCAATTTTCAGAAATCAAATAAAATTGTTTAGAATCCTCCTATTTTTATTTTGTTAGAACCTACATAAATAATATTACTTTTTCTTCGCACAAGAATTAAATTTTTTCTTAATGCGTTTACATGTTTAACATTAAAGACTATTGCAACGCTTACTTAACAGTTGCCTTTTAATTTCAGTTTTTGTGGATGTCAGTCATCCTATGCAAAACATCTACCACAAACAAATGCCCTTTTCTCTTTTACCCCAACGCCAAGTTCGTTGCACCACTCTTTGTCTTTTTGACTCTGTATCCAGCTTATTTCCGCAGCATGTGCACACTTTGAATCAGGCCTCTGAAAAATCACACCATATACGACATGTTTGAATGCTACCCAAAAATGTCGTATATCACAANAATGGATCGTGGATCAGGGTATTTCAGATTACAGTCCATCGCAGCATGTGCGCACTTTGAATCAGACCTCTGAAAAATCACACCATATACGACATGTTTGAATGCTACCCAAAAATGTCGTATATCACAACCGTTTATACATCTGTTAACATAAAGGTATTTAAATTTTATGTAGAATGGGACTGTTACTTATATTATATCTATACATTAGATAAAAAAATATATAATTTATGTTTAATGTACATTCAAACAAAGAGAAAATAAATGTTTCGGTAATTTCTGGCGAGAGAAATTGTTTTCTTGCAAAATATTATGAATTGAGTGCCCACAAACACGGCGCGTCGTCCCTTTCGTGTAATTTTCTAGACTTTGTTAGCATTGTTTGCATAAGGCGGAGTAATAGCCCGCAAGTAGACCATCAGCAGGACTTAAGCAAAGTTGGAAGTAACATTGAATAGACCATACAAAAGCAACACTCACAGTTTTCGTCAAAATAATCTGCAGCTCAAAACCATCCGAATGAAATTCTTCGCCACTACGCGTGTCGCCTTGCGCAAATCTTTCCTTGATTTTCTCTCGCTTGGGCCTGCTACGTTAATTCATTAATCAAAAGTTTATCAAACTTTTTTTAATTTCCATTTATAACCTTTAGTGCACATTTCATGTAATTTTTTTTATCTGAGTTTGAGAGCAACTTAGTTTTATTTCTCCTTGTTTTTAGTTTCTTTTTTATATCTTATNTTAGTGCACATTTCATGTAATTTTTTTTATCTGAGTTTGAGAGCAACTTAGTTTTATTTCTCCTTGTTTTTAGTTTCTTTTTTATATCTTATTTATTTGGAATCATAAAAAATTGTGAAAAATTTTTAAGCCTACTATTGGTGGGCCTACAATTATAACTACGTTCCTCCGAGATACCCCCTCGCCCCCGCCACATTNATTTTTTGTTAATTTTTAAGTATTCCACCACCGTATGTAAACTTTACATTGCCATGGCCCCGATGAGTTTACATGCATTGATCGAGTGTAACTGTGAACAATAATATTTTACTAATAAGCTATGTGCATAGAACCAACAGAAATTATATTAAATAAATTTAGTGGCCTCAAATTCAAATTCACATTCAAAAACAACTTTGAGAATTGGATTACATGCTTAGCTTCCAACTATACTGAAAATACAAGTCAGCAAGTGTGTCCGTTAAACTACATAAAATTTCGGGGTGAGAATTATATTTTTTTTCAGCGGTTCATTTCAAACGTGTTCGATTAACTGCAAACAGCTATAATTATTATGAGGAAAGCGGAGAGTGGTAAATTTAGTCTATTCTAAGTATCTTCGCACTTTTCGAATAAAATATTTGAAAAATAACTTCATGTATGACGCATTTGGTTGTCTCCCAAATATGTCGTGTATCACAAGCGTTTTATGCCTAACATAAAAACTATCTTATTTTTAGTTAAACCAAACTTTTACTTATGTTTTATATGTGATTTATAATATTCCATTGATAATGAATACGAATATATAAAGAGAGAAAACGGGTGTTTTGGTAATGCCTAGTAATAAAGAATTATTTTTATGAAAAATATTATTAAACTTGAGTGCGCACAAATGTGGTGCGTTGTACCTGTGGTGTAATTTTTCGAGATTTTACTAAGATTCGTTTGCACAAAACGGAAGAATAGTCTGAAAGTAGAACTTTAGTAGGGCTTCAGAAAAGTTGGTAGAAACCACGAATGGTTTTTGTAACAGACTCGTGAGTGTTGTCAGTGCTCGTGATTGTTAAGGCGATACATCATGTTCATGTAGTGAGGAGGATGGTCTGTCGATAGTCCCCGCCCAACCGTACAGTGAATATGGGGTACGGTACGCATGCAAGATGATAGTCATCGGTTTCCGTGTTGAGCAACTGTTAAAACCACGTGGGTTCAACTAAGGCAAGGTTAATTCTACTCAGGTTTGGAACAAAACGAGATTTATTACGGGAGAGTTTGTCAGAGGGAAAATTTCCGCCACAAGGTGCGCTGGTGTTCCAAAGAGATAATGTTTACTGTGGCGGTAAATTGAGAAATTAGGCCTACATATTTGTATGTGAAAAAACTCGTTTTTTGCTTGAAATGTAATATGTACTTGCTCCAGCCAAAATATTAAGTATTAATTTTATTTAGTAACTATAATTCACACGCTCAAATGGTACATACAAAAGCAAACGACAAAAATATAACTGTGTTTGGCACTGAGAGTCATAAGCAAGCTTAATCAACGGGAAAACGTTACGAATTTAAGTGCGACAAAAATATAGCTATCATCAAAATAAATTTTGTACTTTTCTCCTTTCGTTTATGGAAACTGTGCAGAAATATCCTAAAAATGATATTTTTAACCACTTCACTAATATATTTTTCTATAACGTTGTGATGTTTAAATAAAGTAATTGTTTGAGCCTACATTTTTCTAAATCTAAATTTACGACTGAATATTTAACAATATGTGAATATATTTCGTTATATTTCCGCTCTAGTGCGTAGAACGACGTTTATTATATACGTAGGGGTCTAACACAATATGTCAGAAAATTTTTCACAGTTATATTTATTGTACGAAAACTGCAATTATAACATTAAATTACATACAAAACGGAAAAAGTCTGTATACATTAGAGTAACCTATATCCCAACCTGAGTAGGATAAACTTTAACTAAGATAAAGTACACTCTACTCACGTTGGTAAACTCAGTGCTGATAGTTTGGACACTAAAGATTGTCACCACTGGGTAGCACTGGTGTCGCACGTGTACAGGATTATTCCGGTTTGTATGTAAAAATAAGTGGAATATTTTCAATTTTCAGAAATCAAATAAAATTGTTTAGAATCCTCCTATTTTTATTTTGTTAGAACCTACATAAATAATATTACTTTTTCTTCGCACAAGAATTAAATTTTTTCTTAATGCGTTTACATGTTTAACATTAAAGACTATTGCAACGCTTACTTAACAGTTGCCTTTTAATTTCAGTTTTTGTGGATGTCAGTCATCCTATGCAAAACATCTACCACAAACAAATGCCCTTTTCTCTTTTACCCCAACGCCAAGTTCGTTGCACCACTCTTTGTCTTTTTGACTCTGTATCCAGCTTATTTCCGCAGCATGTGCACACTTTGAATCAGGCCTCTGAAAAATCACACCATATACGACATGTTTGAATGCTACCCAAAAATGTCGTATATCACAACCGTTTATACATCTGTTAACATAAAGGTATTTAAATTTTTGTAGAATGGGACTGTTACTTATATTATATCTATACATCAGATAAAAAATATATAATTTATGTTTAATGTACATTCAAACAAAGAGAAAATAAATGTTTCGGTAATTTCTGGCGAGAGAAATTGTTTTCTTGCAAAATATTATGAATTGAGTGCCCACAAACACGGCGCGTCGTCCCTTTCGTGTAATTTTCTAGAATTTGTTAGCATTGTTTGCATAAGGCGGAGTAATAGCCCGCAAGTAGACCATCAGCAGGACTTAAGCAAAGTTGGAAGTAACATTGAATAGACCATACAAAAGCAACACTCACAGTTTTCGTCAAAATAATCTGCAGCTCAAAACCATCCGAATGAAATTCTTCGCCACTACGCGTGTCGCCTTGCGCAAATCTTTCCTTGATTTTCTCTCGCTTGGGCCTGCTACGTTAATTCATTAATCAAAAGTTTATCAAACTTTTTTTAATTTCCATTTATAACCTTCAGTGCACATTTCATGTAATTTTTTTTATCTGAGTTTGAGAGCAACTTAGTTTTATTTCTCCTTGTTTTTAGTTTCTTTTTTATATCTTATTTATTTGGAATCATAAAAAATTGTGAAAATTTTTTAAGCCTACTATTGGTGGGCCTACAATTATAACTACGTTCCTCCGAGATACCCCCTCGCCCCCGCCACATTNATTTTTAAGCCTACTATTGGTGGGCCTACAATTATAACTACGTTCCTCCGAGATACCCCCTCGCCCCCGCCACATTCCTAATATTTCGTGAGTTATGCCTACAAGTATACAAGCTGTTCACGATAAAGTAAGCACTTTTGAAACCAACCTTATGAAAAAAAAACTCACTGGCCGTAACAGCATAGAAGTTACCGTACACATTCGCATGAAAGATCCCTGTTAAGTTGGCAGTGAATCAAGTCTTGACGCATTGGAAGTGTAATATTTAAATGTACGTAGATAAAGTTTGCGTGTTTCTGCTTTATACACGTTAGAGTACGAAATTGCATATTAGTAACATATTCAGGTTTTAAATAATGTTAAGTTTTCACTTCACTGTCGCATGAATAGCTCTATGGCTATGCAAATGTTACAAATGGCGAAAGGATGCAAAAGTGAAGAAAATGACTTTCAGAAGTGCTCAGGTTGTGATAGATGTTACTCTAATGTATACCGGATTTTTTTTTATAGTTTTGTATGTAAGTTAAAGGGATAATGGCAATTTTCGTACAATCAATATAACTGTGTCTGACATATTGTGTTAGATCTTACGTAGAGAATAAACTTCGTTCTTCGGCCTAGAGCAGAAATATAACGAAACATATTCTCATATTGTTAAATATTCAGTCGTAAATTTTAATTTAGCAAAATGTAGGATAAAACAATTACTTTATTTAAACATCACAACGGAATCGAAAAATATTTTGGTGAAATAGTTAAAAGTATCATTTTTAGGATTTTTCTTTACAGTTTCCATAAACGAAAGGAGAAAAGTACAAAATTTCTTTTGATGACAGCTATATTTTTTTTCGCACTTAAATTCATAACGTTTTCCCATTTATTAAGCTTGCTTATGACTGTCAGTGCCGAACACAGTCGTATTTAAGCTGTTTGCTCTTGTAAGCACCATTGGAGGGAGTGAATTATAGTTATAGAATAATATTAATACTTAATATTTTGGCTGGAGCAAGAACATTTACAATTCGGTAGGCCCCATACACCTACCAATGTTGGCATTTTATTCAGGCAATTAACGGGAGGAAGGAATATTTATAAGTAATGCCTATAAGTTGACTTTATGAATATTTTTGTGACCAGACCGCTCAAGTGAGTGAAGAGATTTGATCGCCTCTTAACAGCGAGGTCTTCAGAATCGAGATGAGTGAAGCGAGGTGAGCATGGAGCAGCACCGGAATGAAAGGGTGAGAGAAACTGGAGATACCCGAGAAAACCAGCCGACCAGCGGCATCCTCCGTCATGAGTCCCACATTCGAAAATGCGGGAGTGACCCCGCCGAGAATAGAACCCGGTTCGCTTAGGCGGGAGGTGAGTAGTCTAACCACTACACCACCGTGGCTCCACCAAGACCCTTAACTAAGAAGTGATGACTGGTCCAGAAATCGAAGTCTGTGGGTCGTGTGACTGAGAAGGAAATTGTTGCTGGTGGAATTTTGTCTACAGAATTCTGGATTTTGTAGAACTGTGTGTGTCAAACGACGCCATTGAGTAATAATTAACATTTGACAGTGACCCTAATTTTCTGGAAACAACGCTGCCACTTAATAAAGGCCTCCTCATTAATCAAATTAATTTGTCTTTAAAGCTTCTTTTCCTTACCATCAGTAAACTCCTTATGTTATCGGCCCTTCTTAAAAATCACGAATGGCGGAATATAATTTCCTACGGCATTGGTAAAAGCCACAGCAATAACAATCTCCCTTCTTTCAACACATTTTTGGCTAAACAATTGGCATATCCTTCTGAGCAAGAACAGTGTTTGGTGTTTATTATTGAGAGAAAACCTTCTCATCGCCATTATAATATACTACTGCTGGACTTGCCACTAATTGTGAATTTCTGATTTGCTCTTCTGACATGTCAAAATATCCAATTTTTTTACTTTAAGCTTACAGTGATCTAAACTTAATAATTCTGGTTTACGTAAGTAATATCAGGGTGTCTTCCTACGGATGTCGTTAAAAAAAATCTGGATTTGCAATTCAATTTTGCTTAGAGAACTTATTTTGTATATTATTTATTTAAAAAAAAGAAAATGAAATTTTACCATCTTAAGTTAAGAGACCAAAGCACATTTTAAAAGTATAATTTTTTTTATGTTAGTTCCTGTTAATTAAAAAAAAAANTCTTAAGTTAAGAGACCAAAGCACATTTTAAAAGTATAATTTTTTTTATGTTAGTTCCTGTTAATTAAAAAAAAAAAAATGTTAGTCACTATTTTTCAGATGAACTACAACACAGCGAGCAACGCCGCTGAAGACCTGAAAGTGNTAAAAAAAAAATGTTAGTCACTATTTTTCAGATGAACTACAACACAGCGAGCAACGCCGCTGAAGACCTGAAAGTGATACGCCATATGCCTTAACTGCTGTTCGTTTACTAAAATGCATATTATTGATGGCACGCATTGAATTTTCCATATCCTTTTTACACCGACTCGGCGATGTTTTCAATTTGTCTCGCCCATCTGTGAACGAGAAAAAAAATTAAATTGTAGGTAAACGTCATAATGAAAAACGTTTAATGGTAAAATCTATTTGCTTTTGGAATAACAACCCCAATTTACACGATCGACATCGAGCTTTAAAAAAATAAAGTTGGCAGCTCTAGATCACCTAGCGACGAAATTAAAGTAGGGTAGAATACCTTACTAAATGTTTTAGTTTGGTGCTTGTTTCGTTGTGCTTCAAAATATTGTGATTGGTTTGCTTTTTCTGATATTTCAAAGCTACAAAATTAAGAGAACGGTACAAAAACATAAACGTGTGATTACATCCATCCATAAAATAGCGGATAATGGAACAGTGGTAACGCACGTGAATCGCAGACACTTTCACTACAACGTTATAGAGACCAGCACTATTCTAATCCTCGTTCACAAAAATGTGGTGCGAGATACACAAATTACCAAATTAAGCCGTCGAATCGATTTTGTACAATTTTATGAAACTGGCGAGCAAAAAAAAAAAATCCACACAAACCACCATCTCGTATTTTAATGCACTTTAAGCGAACACTGTTATTAGGTATTAGATTACTTGATATTTTCTGAAAGCAGCGACGCTAAGCTTTCAAATGGTATTACATTTTCGGAGGTTCCCACAATATCCGTAGTGCTATCACATCTGAAGAGGAAAAACCATTACTGTAAACACTGACGCGAGTACTGCTTGAGCGCTGTTATTTGGGCATCAGTAAGGGCAATAAAGACAAAAAAAAAAAACATTTTTTTTTACAACATATTGTAACAACAAATTTGATGTTGAACTAGTGGCGTAGATCGCATAGTTACCTACGGTCTTCTCTAGGAAGGTGACACGAGAACAAGACTACTTTTGTTAATCCCGCCCTTCATTACCCAAGTAGCAACCGAGTGAGGTGGCGCATGGTTAAACTCGTGTTCGGTAGGAGCTGTGTTCGAATCCGGGCCAGAACATCCTGATTTCTGTTTTCCATGGTTTCCTGAAATTACTCCAGGCAAATGCCGGGATTGTTCCTTACCACAGGCCATCGCCGATTCCTACCCGTCCCTGCATGTCTGGAGGCCGGGGTGGCTGAGCGGTTAGCCTGCTCGCCTCCCACCAAGGCGAACCGGGTTCAGTCCGTGACTGAGTCACTCCTGGATTTTCGCATGTGGGAATCGTGCCGGACGATGCTACTGGTAGGCGGGTTTTCTCGGGGATCTCATGTTTCCCCCCGCCCTTTCATTCCGGCGCTACTATATACTCATCTCAATCATCCTCGTCGGCTCCCAAGACCTCGCTGTTAAGAGCCGCCCAAATCTCTTCACTCACTCACCCTGCATGCCTNATCTCAATCATCCTCGTCGGCTCCCAAGACCTCGCTGTTAAGAGCCGCCCAAATCTCTTCACTCACTCACCCTGCATGCCTGAGCAACTTGCTCCGTCTTTAATGACCTCGCTGTCAACGAGACGTTATAGCCCTTTCTATCTACCTATCCAAGTAGTAGTTAGTACTAGGTTCCCACGACCCCAGTATTTCTCCGTCATAGTTTTAAAAAAATACAAGCGGTAAGAATCTTTGAAGTGTGGCTTAAACTGTTTAAAAAACTACGCATCATCTTCAAAATCTTTGGAAGGAAAAAAGTGACATGAACTACGTATTCTGGACAGAGCTTCATGTTTTAAGTCCATTGGTGCGCGGTGAAAATGGGTCACAGCCCGAAATAAAGTCATATTCAAAAGCTCAGTTTCAGGCACATCAATAAAAAAATTCTCTGAGATTTGATAAGTTCACTTAGACTGTCATGACGTCCATTACACAACACGTGTTTTATGTCATATCATAACCAAACAAAATTCAATGCAAGTAAAAACATCACTTAATAGGTGGACCTATTTTATGAATGTTTTTATCTAACTAATAGCAATAAACCACAGGTCGAAAATAAGCCCATTTTTTCACAAACACAAGTTTTGAAAACTTATTTTGTAATCAAATTACTAAATGCATTTCAGGATAGGTTTTTATACAGTTCAATTAATTACTGCATATAGCCTTTTAACTATCGCCATTAAACAACATTTAAAATTATGTATATACTTTTAAATCTGTAGTGGACAAAATACTAAATATATTTTGTAGAGTAACTGAAAATTAAAAAATTTAAATTTTTATAGAATACACATTATACAACTTAAATTTTTTAATGAATGTAACGTGATATGTTTTATTAATTTTAAACATAAATATATACCATTCAGTGGCATTCACTAATGAATGCTCTTAAGAACTAAAATAACTTTTATTTTACAGTGCTCTGTTGCCTCGTAATATCACGTACACTTCGAAAAAGAATAAAGTTCGTAAGTTTTGGTCAGTAATCCGTCATAGGTTTATATTAAAAACGAAATTTTGTCTTCTATGCTGGAGGGGGAGGGGCCGATGTATGTAATCCGTTTCCCCTACCATAACTACGCCACTGTAATGAATGAAGTTATCGCCTTTGTAACCATGCGCCTTCTTTTTAACTGTGTTTTACTCTGTTCCTTTTTTATTAAGTAATACACAATATTTCAATAAACGTGATACGATACTATGTCGTTTTACAGCTATCACCGTGTCCACATTGGTATTTTCAGTTTACTAAATGGTTTGCGTAACAGGATTTATTATACCTACTAAAACGATGCCATATTTGGTAGTTTAGTGTATAGTACTTGTACGTAATGTTATTAATTACTAATTTATAAAATAAGAAAATAACCAGGTCACCGTCATAGTTGTTCACACTACAAAATATTCATGGTAATGCTAATAAACTGATTTTGATATAAAGCACTGTGTTTTGTGACAATAATTATTGTACCATGTAATACGAACAATCGTATCTTTGTTTATATTTGACGTAATATGTTGTGAATTTTAGTGTTGGGCTTATACTTTTCGAATTAATTACCATTACTTTTTTTTGGGATTATCAAAAAAGTAGCAATTCCCATTGAAACCTACCAAATAAAAAAATTACTAAGTAGCGAAATGATCAATACGAACACTGCTTGAATACCCAAGTTTTAAATAATACACATTTTTTCTCCTACTTCTCTAAGTCAGTCTTGAGTAGATCGCTGTCAAGCCTATAACGTTCTGACTTAGCTGTTTACGCCAGTTTTTGCACTCGCAAGAATATTTTGACGGGTTTCGCGTGGCAGCCCGCCCCGGAAGCGGACCGCCAGAAAAGGAAAACTGAGGTCCTTCGGAGGATGGGAAAAGTTATGGGTTTTGAATGAAGGCGTTTACTGCAGCAACTCGTCGGCGAGTTCCTCTCCCGCCTGGAAAAGCTGCTCTCGTGGCCGCAGTCAACTTCGCATTCGCGCCACCTGCCACCCCTTTTGACCCCTTCCCCCTCCTCCAACACCCCCCACCAACTTCCTCAAACCCAACAATCTCTATGTAGACCCGCCATCGGCTGGAGACTGGTTGCTGGAAAAGTTTGCGCAAAATCAATACGATACTTCCCTCAACCCCTTCAGTCCTCTCAACCATCCCCCCCCCNNNTCCGCAGACTCCCGTCATCAGCCTATCCGCTGCCGGGAAAATGTCAGCATGGTCTCCCCGCTAACCCCCCTCCCTCCATCACCATTAAAGAAAAAGTCCCGCCTCGCTTGAAGTACTCCTGGAGTCCTAAAAATTCCTGAGGTTTGAATATCAACCCCGTGGACCCGCCGTGACTCTTTCACAAATAGTTAAAATAGTTTTGAGCATCCCTGATGACACGACGCTTTGCGGAATACTTAAATCTGACAAACAATTTGTGAAAGGAAAAAAAATATGAGTTACTCCTCGTACGACACACGAAAGCACCATTTAATTTCGACTCTTTGTTAAGGCTCTTAGTTGTACTGTTGTGACGTCTGCGTTCTTCAACAAGTGTCCGCTGAGTGAATCTATTATCGATAAAATTACGCTCTTAATATGATCCCGACATGCCTGAAATCTTATCGCGCTACACTGAGAAAAGGGTTTTGTTGAAATAAACAAAGTTTGTTTGACGCAACCAAATTAATTATTTTATAGGGACAAGTAATTTTTTTTTTTTTTGTGAAACCGTAAATTATTCTGGTGAACATACTTTGTCGTCAAAAACTTGTAATATTTGGTTTGTTCTACTAAAAATTCGCGTGGATCTACGTACATTATACAGTTTCGGTTACTATATACGAAAGTGAGAGCACGACCTAGTTTCGAACTCGGAACGTCAGCGACCGAATGCTACGCTCCACAAACTCGGCCAACATGACTACTGACGGAGTAGAAATATTTGTAAATAATTATATGGTATTTTGAAATAGGACGCCTACTCTGTTATAACTGAACACTGGTACCTATGTGTGTAAAGTTACAAATAAATATAATGTGTTTGCGAAAGAAAGAGTTTCTGATTGAGAATAATAATAATGTAGGGTTTTGTCGGGCGTGCGTGTGATGCAAAGCAGAATTACTAAGACGCCTCTTACTTTCTCCTTGCTCGCCGTAGCTAGTTAATACGTGATGACGGCAAACGAAGCGGCTTGCCTTTGTGTAACACAATGGGAAAAATGCCTTTGCCTTATAAATGTAATGAAATAACGTCAGAATAATTATATTCAAACTAGGTAAGTACCTAATGTGAATAGTCAGACACGTTAGCAGTAACGCTTAGTGAAATATTAAATATGTGCAGACACACAACACTTCAGATATGTAGGCAAAGACACTACACAAATTGTTATACTATTTGTATGAAAATGCACTCAAAATAGAAAAACGCCCTTGGAAATATAGGATCAAATTAATTACTACGACTGCACAAGGCATAGGTCTCTCACTTTGTGTGGAAGAAAATGTAGTTTTATTTGCAGAAATAATTACGTGTAAATCAATGATAAGGAACAAACGTCACGTTGAACCGCTTTACATGGCGTCTAGAGAGAGAGAGAGAGAGTGTGTGTCTAACGAAAGGGGTTCACACGGTGACGCTAATTAACAAAAACGGGAAAAATCCCAGATAATAGTCACTTCCTGAGACGTAACACTATCTTATAAGTCATGTAATTATATTCATTTCTCCGGGGCAAAACTTGATTGGTAACACCAGGTAAAGGGCAAAGAGGAAACGGTAATAAAACAATTAACACTTCCAAAGATAAATGAGACCAGTTAACGTGGCAAAACAAAAGAAAATGAGTAGAACTGTCAAAATACATGAACTGTAAAAAAATAAAATAGAATAAATAATAATTTTGAGGTGATGTCCTGAAATACAATTATAGCTATTCCTTTAGGGTATGGGCTTTAAATTACTGTCAAAATAAGAAAAATGTTCAGTTAAAAACAGAATAAAACATAAACAAATAGCTTTAAATGTTGGTATCTCTGCACTACGTATATAATTTTTTTTTTAAGTTTTGCGGCTTCACTTTTTGTTTCCTGTTGAACTTATTACATTGTGGTTGTTTATACAATTATTAAGGAATAATAAATGGACTAACAAACGTTGTTTTGAAAGAAGCCCAATCAAATATGAAAAATTGTAAGTAACGCCACGGAGAAGCATAGTTTGTGTTACCATTTCAACGAAAGAATTGGTAATGACGAATGAAACTGAATAGTTCTTAACCGCAAAAAAAAAAAAAAAAAAAAGAGAGAGAGAATTTTGATCTACAGTCTTGAGGATAGAAATAACACTTTAACTAATTATTATAGAACATACACTATGTAGTTGACCTAAATGAAATGCAGTGCATTGGCTTTTCTTATTCTATACTTTTATAGGGCTGGGAATGAGAGTTTTGATTGATTTCTTTAAAAACATACTTACCTGACGTCGTTTCTAAAAAAAAAAAAAACGCTATGTTTTAAACGACAACTTCCTCCTTTTCAATTATACTCTCTATAAAGTCATTATTTATACAGAAACCCAAGGAATATTTGCTATAGACCATTCACGGTTACTTCATACTTTTCTAAAGCCCTGCTAAAGTTCTACTTTTTGTTACCGATTACGTATCCTTCCGCTACATGTAAACATAAACACTGCCATGTGACTTCTACGTTTCAACTGTCAAATTCTTTGTTTACTGTTTTCAACTGTTCAAAGAATTTTGTCATATTTCAAAACCCATGATGTATGAATGTACACATTTAGGTCTATAACCAGGTCAACTTTATGACTTTTTAATAATGTGTTTATTTACGATGGTTCTTATGGTTATTATTTTACATTGTTAACATATTTGTGTTATACACGATATAGCGCATTACGTATAAAACACGTTAATATTATGCCGCGACTGTGTTTAACCGTGTTAGAACTGTGGGGGAAGGAACTATAATATTTAACCTCTTGTTAATAATATGTGTTACGTTATTTCGTTACAAGACTCAGTTGGAATAAATATAAAAAAGGAGCAACAAGTACAACAAAAATACAGTAAATTCAAGCGCGCAACTCGTGTCGATTATTTTTTTGTACGTACCATCGACTAATTAAAAAGATAGTGATGAACATGCACACAAATATACCTACCGTAACTTTTATTCCGCTTATATTTATTTGCAAAGGCACTTCGTTTTTACTGGGTTTATTTGATTATTTATTTATAATTTTCTGGCTCGCTTGTAATTTGTTGGGATGTGGCAAACATTAAAATCACAGAATCGTTAAGCACGTTGGACAGCTGTGTTTCAAACACGTAGGGCAAGTTACAAAGTTGTGATAAATAAACAGACGTTACTTTCAAATAATTAATTTCGTCATAAAAGTAGTTCACGGTTATAACGTATCAATTTCGCACGTTTTGCAATAAATACAGTTTCACACGCAGCGATCACGACACACNTAGTTCACGGTTATAACGTATCAATTTCGCACGTTTTGCAATAAATACAGTTTCACACGCAGCGATCACGACACACATTACAGCATATTTATTCCCGCCGTGGCAACACCTATTTATCATAACATCGTAACTTGCCTAGGTAGGCTTTAAACACAACGTTCACAAGCTTGTTGTGGTAATTTTAACTAGTTTNATTTGCAAAGGCACTTCGTTTTTACTGGGTTTATTTGATTATTTATTTATAATTTTCTGGCTCGCTTGTAATTTGTTGGGATGTGGCAAACATTAAAATCACAGAATCGTTAAGCACGTTGGACAGCTGTGTTTCAAACACGTAGGGCAAGTTACAAAGTTGTGATAAATAAACAGACGTTACTTTCAAATAATTAATTTCGTCATAAAAGTAGTTCGCGGTTATAACGTATCAATTTCGCACGTTTTGCAATAAATACAGTTTCACACGCAGCGATCACGACACACGTCACATCATATTTATTCCCGCCGTGGCAACACCTATTTATCACAACATCGTAACTTGCCTAGGTAGGCTTTAAACACAACGTTCACAAGCTTGTTGTGGTAATTTTAACTAGTTTTCGAAGGAAGCAAAACTAACCCATCGTTCTGCAAAAATGAACACGCCATGTCATGTCATGTCGCGACACGCGACTTCTGCCAACTTCGGATTTGTAACCGTCCCACCGTCACATCTGAATATGTTATAATATGTATTCAAACATTACAATCTCGTTTCAGTTTTCAAAATTAAAAACCCAAAAATCATTACTTTTGTTGTAATAAGTATGAAATATGCGAAAATTGAAAACATATATAATTTTCCCGCTGCTTAAATTACTGCAAAATTTCCCGAAAGAGAGCGAGAGAGAAAGAGTGAGAGAGATAGAGCTAGAGCGAAAAGCTCCGATCCGCCTATTCAAATTCCTTCTTCGGACGAAAAAAAATAAGTACATGTCACTAAGGCCTACGTACCGTAATTTGCGGTGATATTTTTAACTGTAACAATGAAATAAGTTTTCATCAGTGCTACCTAACAATTAAATATTTCAACTGGCAACGTTTAGTTTACAAATAGCATACCAAAAAACTAGGCTACAGCAACATTTTAACTGTAAACTATTTCATACTAGCCGTTGCCAACATATCGCTGTTCTCCCTGTTTTTAATTCGTAGTGAATACGAAATAAATATTACAAGTTATAGAAGATACTAACTCAAAATTTTATTTACTCAAAAATATAATACCTACTTTTAATTTAATCACAATGTTATACATTTGTGGTATACAAGTTGTTTAAAAAACAGTTGTACGTGTTACTACTAGGGTGATTTTTCAGAGGTTTGTTTCAAAGCATCCGAATAAACTGTGAATGGACTACACTCTCACTATAATTAAATTACTTTGTACGTAGCGAAAATTTTTATTTGATTGAATAATTTAACGTTAGGTATAGCTGAAAACTCTTATTTGAAATGACCTATTAGAACCATACACACACGTATACACACGCCAACATATCTAAGCTTCATTTGTTTGTATGCATAAATTAGCTACCTCGTAATACCAACCTCAGCTAAGGCCAAAAAAACGCCTAGAGCTGCAGTTAGTCAGTTGGCGTCTTACTTTGGCAACATAATTATGACTATGGTTATGATACTTCAGTCATTTATGCATTTTCAATGCCACCTGTTATTATGTAGGCACGACCCATCCTTTAATGGCCAATACAAATAATTAAAAATATTATGTGTGTGCTTATTTATAACAGGATTTTTCAGACGATTCATATGTGAGCTGCATTAAGTTTATTTTTAGTCATAAAAAAGACAAATTCAAAGCTCAAATAGAAAGTTGAAACAAAATTAGAATTTAAAAATTTCTAAAATTTTACCGAAAAGATTATTAAACTGAACGTTAGGATTTTAAGTAGATAAACCAATTAAATACAAAAGCATTAAAGCAATTATAGGATGTGAAACACAAAATTGACACTTAATTCACCAGAACTTGAAATAAACCCCGATAATGTAATGGTATAGTTCACACGTACTGTATGTGCCACGGCCCAGCCAGGCAATAGAACAATATAATTGTTGAGAAGTGAGAACGTTTGAAACAATCGGTGGAAAATGTGCCAAATATTTTAAGCTGGTTAATTTCGCCAAATACATATTAATGTCGTAAACTGTTGACTAAAATATTGCATGTATTTGTTGCGGATGCTTACCAGACAGGTGGTACAATCGCAATTAAACACACAAAAAAAACTATACCAAAACTGATTGCGTGCTTTGCAAACAATGCCATTAACCACTCTGGTAAAAGTTAGTGATTCAGCCGGTCAGTAATTGCCTTTGTTGCGTGGGCAAGCCACACCAGCAGTCTAGTAACGTAGGCCGGTCGCGTGGTATGGGCCACGAACTACGGATCGATAAGAAGAGCCGTGTACGCAGGATATGACAGATTTAACACATCTCACGTATCCACTATCCACATGTTGATTATGACTTGTCGCGCTCAATACCCGAGTGGTTATCGAGACGACAGTATGCATAGATAATTTGATCAAACGTGCGCATGATGCCAGGCAGTGCCATGCCCGAAACAGGGTCTGAAAACGCAACCTACAGATTTGTAAATGGGCATTCTGACACATGCGCAAATGTATCCGTGATTAAGAAGTTCGCGTG
The DNA here is from genome assembly GCA_002778355.1 of Clitarchus hookeri. NCBI lineage: Eukaryota > Metazoa > Arthropoda > Insecta > Phasmatodea > Phasmatidae > Clitarchus > Clitarchus hookeri. Next base: position 47,875 of record NQII01006448.1, on the reverse strand, counting down.
CCTTCATAGCCTCCACACAGAACAAGTATGAAGTTGTGCCAACAGTATTAATGTTACTACAGTTGTAATTTTTTGTTATCTGTGAGCCGTCAGTAACTAATGTTGCTGATAATGTAATATGTTGTTTAGCTATTAATGTTAATGTAAAATTATGTACTTTTGTTACAACGTTACCTCTTTACTGTAATCTCAACGTTAAGGTGGTGTTTATGTTGCTGCAAAACAAATTTTGGGTTGAATTGATGATAACATTTGTGTTATAAATTTTCTTGTGTTTTCTTTGCTTAAAGCAATTATCCCCGTGTAAAATAAATTAAGTTCATTATTTTGTCACAAAAATTAATATTACCAACTTAAAAAAAAATGACTGCCGGGAGAGGAATAGAACCCGCGCTGTTAGTGCTTGACGGTCTCCACTTGACGAAAATTGACTCTCTGCCTTAATACATCTCATTAAGTTTCATATTGTGGGTATTTCGCACAAAATAAAGAGACACTACAATGATACATCGTTTTGTGGAAATACTTTATGGTATAGAAATATATGCTTATTTGTCACACGTAAACTGCTTTGCAAGGCTTGAAAGCTGGTCTAAAGCTACATTTAGTTCTCGTACTAGGATTTAAAATTTCAATGCAGTGGTTTCATTTTACGAGCTTATCGCTGTTCACTATTATCCGTCATTTTACAACGCCAAGACAGTGTAAACGTGTGTTGGTTGGACATTTATTTAATGTCGCAGTAACACAACACATTTTGTTCTTCCTGTTATTTTCAGCGTTATACAATTAGGTTATGGCAACATTACTTAAGAGTCTTTAACATTAACCCTTCAACAAAATTATAATAATATACGACATTGTAAATGTTTAACATTACTAAATTTGTTAAAATATCATTAATTTTACTACAACATAAACGTTTAAAGAAATGACTCGCTAGTAATTTTGTTGCAAGAACATTAAACATTTTTCAGTGCATTTAATTGCGCTCCTACATAACTCACGATCATTCTCGATGGGGAATTTTCAGACATGAGAGAGATTCAGCAGGCATCAAATAATTTTCTCTGGAGTGTGAATCCGCTTGAAAGGTTAATTTTGTAACGCTGGCGTTGAGCCTGAAAGTGCGTTTAAATAGTGTAGGCATAGATTAAATTAGCCTCCTTTGACAGCAAGTATCAAAGGGATTTTTAAACGACCTGAATTTATGCAATAAGAGTGTGATGAAAATGTTCGAAACAATAAAAGTGGCTTGCTTTACCTCACGCACATTACTATCACCATAAGATAAGAACGTCAGCGGAGAAAAGCAGGATAACGCCTTTATTGTAAAGAAAGGCATTACAGGTTCGATTCTCATGTGTGACACGAATTACAATTGACAAATTTTCTCATTAAAATAAGACATCAAAAAATACTTATTGTTATTTCGTGTGCACAGATTAAAGTTGGGTCATTGGCGGTATGTAAAAAAAACCCATTTTACCACGTGTAAAAAAGTGCAGGATTGTAACACCGGGGTTGCGTAGTGAAAAGTGAAAATGAAATATGTGGGTCATTTTGCGTTATAGCCAACCGTTCGGTCGGAGTGGCCCCATTAATTTAGCGTATGATCGTGTGTAGATTGCAAATATTCTGGCCAAACTTCATACCACGATTACTAAAGTTGATGAGAAAATCCTGAATAATGTGCAAGGTAATTTTCTACGGTATTGGTCGGCATGCTAGCAAACGCACGGCAGACACTTTCATATTGAACATCTTACGTAAACCCCGCCCGGTGGTTTGTAATAATGTGTATTGTCATCGAATGATGTATCGCGTGTGTGACTTTACCATGCATGATTTACTGCCTTTAACTCCGCACTATTGTGTAGTTGGTGCGATGCATCTCTAAAAACGTTGTTTCGAGTGCAGAAAACTGCACTTTACTAGAAAGACAGGATTATGAGATAATGCGGTTATTTACGTATTTTCCGAGTTTAAGATATGCTGTAACCAACACAACAGACTGTAATAATATTTCGACAGCATGCAATGCCAACAATTGCTCTTCCTGGTAACATTCATAAAATCATATATTCTGCAATTATAAAACTGCAACTGGGCGGGAGTGCGGTCCGCCTACATACTTTTAATTGCATTTTAAAGCACAGTAATTCTCTAAATCACTTACTTCACGTCCCCCCAAGACATTGCAATACCTTTTTTGCTTCCGTTAATGTAAATGTTTATTTTACAATCAAAAAACACTTGACATTCGTCAGATAAATTGGTCGTTTGTTTAAAGGCTTGGGGTTATAAAGACAGGGCTGCAGGTCCAAGTCTCTGTGACAGCAATCTATTTTTTTATTCACGATTATAGTCCTAATTGGAAAGATTATTTTCACTTCTTCATTCGTTATTAATCACCGTCGTTCTATAGAGCATAGAAAAATGTATTTCACTTAAAGTTTTCAATAATGTACAACATATATTAATCTCAGTTTTACAGCGAAACGTTTTGTACTTTTACAAATATATATATATATACGTATATATATATATATATACGTATATATATATATATGTTTTGGGCAACCGGTATTCAAGGGTTTTTATTTTTAAAGTCTAAACAGTTTTTTTTACAGTGGAAACACGACGGAAATGACTGACAAAAAATTAACCTGGACTCGTCCGTAAAAATAACATAGTCCCTCCGTTCACTTCTTCTTGCTCGACTTTCTGTGCACATCACTAATTAAACGGTTTTGTGAGCAGCGGTCAGTGGAAATAGAGACCCATTTGACTGAAGCATCGGTGAACAGCATACATGAGAATGCCTATCCTTGTAGCTACTATCAGGTCACCAGCAACAACATCGTCTGTTGAACTCCGACTGTGTTGTCTGGCAGGTAGGGCCGAATTACTCCTTGGACATCCAATGATGAAGGTTCGACTGACATTTTCACACAGTCGCAATCTCGGCCAGAATAGGGCAATAGCCAACATCCGAATTCGGCCTGTCTCTAGGCTTACACTGAGAAAAAGGTTTTTGTTGAATAAAACAAAGTTTGTTTGACGCAACCAAATTAATTGTTGTATTGAGGCAATTAAATATTTTCCTACGGAATCTAAATTATTTTGTTGCTCATATTTAGTCGCCACGAGCTTGTAAGATTTGGTTGGTTGAACTAAAGATTTGTATGAATATATAATTATTTAATTTTATGACAAGTGCGTATATAAATATTTTCAAGTTTTACAGCTTAATTTTTTTGTTTCTTGTTGACATTGTTTTATTACGATTAATTACATCATTATTAAGTATCAATAAATGCACAAGCCAACGTTGTGTGTATCCTATCGCGAAAATTACAAAGAAACTCTTGAACTGTATTTTTGGAAGAAGACAGCCAAACGACCCGATTACCCTTCAGTCAACCAAATAAATACCAGTTTTTGACCTAGTTAATTTTGTTTCTGCAACAAATTCTGTAATAGTATTTATCACATTGTTCTAGGTAAACAAATGCTTTCTTTGTTCGCTTCAAACTAAGTATTGATTTGACTCTACCATAATATTTATAATGTTTATGGTTACCAAACCGATTAGATGAACGTACTTGTAAAAGTATTTTATGTACTGAACACATACAACTACCAAATAAATGCTTTGCTCAGCAAATTATTTTTTTTATGATTTCTTTGGTTCAAAGGAACGAATGAAGATATTTGGAGAAACAGCAGATTAGTTGCGTAAACACAATATTGTTCATTTACTTGCTATAGTAAATGTATTTTAATTTAATGTTAAAACCGTCGATTTCTGAATAGGTGTCTCAACTTATTTCCGTTCTTAATCCGAATCAGTGTCCATGAAGTCAGCCGAAATTTTTTTGACAACATTACCTGTATTTTTTTTTTGTACATTAGTAATATCATACTGCAATGTATGTGGGATTTTAACGTACGTCGGTACCAGATAAAGTGATAAAGTGTAGGTAGATACGTAGATAAAGTGTAGTTTCTATGACAATTTCATGAATATTACCTTACAATTTTCATTTCTATTCGACAGCCTCCCCCGGCCACAGAAAAAAAATTGTTTGTTTCGAAGAAGTACAGTCATAGCAGCAAATCTACTCTTCAAAATAACTGGCATTAATTCTGCGGGACGTGACTTGAAGCTTGGCTTCACCCCTCTTGCGGAAATTCTTCGTCTTCGTTTCATAATTCCAGTTTCAGAGGTATTATGGAAAATGTTTGATTATAGAAAATTTACAATTTACTAGTTATTTAATACTTTTCTATCTAATTTACACGGCGGGTTATTTCCTGCTTGAAAAAAGGCAGGAACTCGTTGATGAAATATAAATATGTTCTCGACTTTTTACGACTAGCACATAACACACAATTAAAATTAAGCGCAAAATATTAAACAACTCACAAATTGTAGTCTAAATGTTATGTTATGGTCAATGTCGGTAATTACTATGAATCCGAAATTATGACGCGAAAACTAAGGATTTCAGCAAAAGGCGTGAAGCCGAGCCTTAACCATAACTCTGCAGCTCTCTTTCTCTCTAGTCCGTGTGTCCTGAAGAAAAGTGGAACCCCTCTCGCCAACTGACTCCTCTTACTGTCGACTCTTGTGGACCGACGGAATCCCCTCGATCGGCTGCCGGCGGCTCAATCCCCGCGATAATTGACAACTCCACTTCACTCTCTCTCTTTTTCTCGGGAGCAAACGGAGTAAACGGAAATGTACAAGTCATCACTCGATAAAAAAAAAACTTCCAGAGAATTATATAACGTGCTTTTGCGAATTCTACTTTCTTTCTCTGCCCCTCTGTTCGATTGACGCACTGTTCTGTACTGCCACGCGATGTGGGGTTTGTGTAGTCACAGAAAAATAAAGGTGTTTTGAGCGTTTGTTTAATCATTTAACAAAATTAATCTTTAGTAGAAGAAAATACAATATAAAAAAAAGAAGAACGCTACAAAATCCATTAAAAAATGTTAACACTCCCGCAACTCTCACTTATATTATGTCGCCTTTAAACAGTTAGAGTTATTGGGTTTGTGCCTTCATCATAAATATGTATATGGCTGCATTTCTTATGTATTTCAGGCCTATATAAAAATGTGATTTACTACTTGTGCAACATCCAAAATACAGACCACCACTTCTGAAAAGATCCCAGGACTGCGGAGGACTGAATTAAAGTGAAAACAGATATGAAAAAGGCAAAAAGAAAAAAAAATTACTCATGTTAAGCTTGAGTGAAAAAGAGAATGCATTATTTGCCCTTCTACAAAGACAGTTTCCTTAAGGAGTAGGCGAAAATGAAAACCGTATGTAGGCACAGCCGCAGTTACATCTGTGGGCTTTCATCACGTGTAATTTAGTCCCATTGTTACAGATATAATTTGCCCAGGGAAACGTGATGACGGAAGCATTACACGCCTGTTCAGCACCTTGTCATTAAGAGCGACGAGGCGCCGAGCGCGCGTGTTATTTTCGCCCTCATCGCCGTGACTCGAACGCGAAAAATAATATCTCATTTCCATGTACTCTTAAGCCGGGTACACTCGTACGCAGCAGAGCGCTGGAGCTCTTCGTTTCTCCTTTGCCAAAATCTTCAGCACACCAGCTGTCTGGTACCGCATTAGAACAACAAGAACGCAAAACACACAAGAGAAAAAAGGCCGAGACAGCGCTACGAAAACGGAAGTTACGTGAGTGAGCGGGAATCTAGACCTTCTACTGCTGTCTCCGGAAGTAGGACACACTCCGTCAAGAACGTTTCCCGCATCGGTTTTGGCAGCCTCACAGACTAGGAAGTAATATGAAGCCCTAACGCGGGTGTTAAGTTCTTCCTGCGACGCGTAGCATCGTCACAGAGTACTTAAGAATATACAGGTAAAACAGCCGCTTAAAACCGTGAACTACAGTGGCGCGCACCAGGAAAATGGCGTCACAGGCCAGCAAAATGTTGGAACGCCATTCGTCAGCCCAGCGCCTTGTAACCTGCTCGCCCGCTGGCAGCTCAGCCAATAGCGAACATTTCGTAGCGTGCAGCCACCGACCGAACACAACGCCCATTCCCAGAGTACCGCGCAGTCAATCGGAGCATTGGTACGCCCACATCAAAGGAGCCGCCGCGTTATTTGGTCTCTTGTGTTATTACGGAAGGACGGGGCTAATTGCAACAGGGGCAGGTTGAAACAATCCGATTTTCTCTGCGTGTATTAGGACAAGTTCCGCGTCACTGCGATGAAACAATGCGCGTGCTAGTAGGGTGTATCAGCTGGTGAATGGCCATTTATGGTATTGTTTGTTGTGCTTTGCGTTACATGGAAACACCGAGTTTTGCTGCCAGTGAGTAAATTTGTAGTTTATGTGAAATCCATTTATTGAACTGCCGTACATTTAGTGTGTTTGCGCGTCTGCGTTAGCCCATCTGCTAAGAATGGGTATAGTGTGTAAAGTGCAAAATGTGGTCGCATTGGTCGTGAGCAGTCAATTTTATATGTGTACTGACCAATAGCGATGATTCTTGGATTCTAGGCGGGGGGGGGAGTGACTAGTACCCCCTCCACAACTTTTGCATAAAATATCTTAGATTAGCATTTGAAAACTAATCCATTTTTAAATTAATTATGTCAACTTTTCTTAGACATCTTCAGTTGAAGAGTAACTAAGTACAGAACGTAAAACGACAGCAGAATCTAACATTTTTACAGACAGCGTACTTCTGTAATTTGAACTTGTCCAAGGACACATTATTTTTTGCTCCACTCCTCCCCCAACTTTGGAACCCAATCGCCACCACTGGTACTGACTGTATAGGTAGTGACAGTCACGATTTACAATCTGAGAATTCAAATTAAGATGATGTTTAAACGTCCTCCTTCCATTGTTTCAACATGTCTTACGTGAGGGTATACTTTGCAACAGGTGCAAGAGTGTTTTCAACCAGTTGTTTTAAGGAGGACTAGTTCTTTGTAATTGCCTGTTTCATTTAATTTAGTATGTTAAATATTGTAGTACATATAGGCCTTAAAAAAAATGTATTATTTATTAAACTAAAGCAGAATAAAATTGAAAAGCCATTTTTGTTGCTGTATGTCCCGCTTCCCATACTTACTTTGTGACATCGTGGAGTTACATAAAGAATTTAGTTTTCTTCGCAAACTCGGTAGAATAAACCTTACAACAGTGAATTATTGAAATGTTGAACATGTTTATGTTAATGTAAAAGCATAATAGTTTTGCGGGTACTGTTACGATGCAGCACTCAGCTTCCCAGGGAATTATCAAGCTCAAGATGAGACAAAGAGAACTGCGTTCCTTCTGCTTTTTAAAATGCTATATAAATACCGGCCGTGCAGTGTTTTGGTCTACATTGTCGAGGGGAAAAAAGTTTACGGCGTTCTGGCAGCCTATTGGCGAGACATTAAAACTTGACAAAAGCAATGAAATTGCCATAAAATAAAAGAAGAAAAAAAAAGCTCTTCTTTCTTTACGACCCACCGTGGTCTCGGTTCTCTGATTGCTGAGAAAACACGCAAAAGATAGCAACATGTGTTAGAATTTTTTTATGCAAAGCAGATTAAGTGTTTTTATGCGTTATCGCGTGTTATAACAACACGTTACGTTCCACCTTGTACAGGCTGCCCACGATTGAGTACTTTTGAAAGTTCAGCTTATGATCTCCTAATCTGTTCGTAGTACATCCTTACGTCGTACAAATAAGTACTACAGACGAGGCACTTTGCTCACGCTTCAGCCAAATTAAAATATTTTATAAAACTTGATATTATCGCGTAAATAAAAGAAACAAAAATAAATCAAAATAATTCTAGTGCCCGAAAAATTAAAAATTACGATTTTAGTACTTTTTTTTTTTTTTAGAAACGATACTACTATTTCTTCATTACAGAAAATTTTATTGCGACCACGTCATTCACAGCGTCCGTTAAAATATGTATGTGCAGATACGGGAAGGGAATTTTTTTTTTTTTTGTTTTCAAAAGTGTTTAATTAACTCGTGACAAATAACAAACATGATAACTGTGCAAAAAAGAGCGCCTTGTCATCAAATAACCAAACAACTTGTCGGCGCAATGCAATTCCACGTTAAATATCCTGCAGGTGTATACCACAAATATCAGGTATCCGTCACAAACAGCTGTTAAAATATGAATATATAATCTCATATTTATGATACCACGCGGGTTAGCTATTCAATTGCGTCCTGACTGCAGGTTGTTGTCTTTAAAAGAATTAACCTCCAGGAAACGTTTAACTTCAAGTTCGTACTCAGAATTCATCAAAGTTATATGCTTATCCAAGTTGACAATGACTTCATTGGCTGTCGATTTCTTCCTTTACGTCTCGAGTTCGCCACACACAGAATAAGTATTCTTAAATATCAGTTTTCTTTTCCAGTGGTGCTAAACCATATAGTGCATGGCAAGTTAATACTTGTCGATTTATATTCTAAATCCGAATCAGTGATATCAATCAGTGAAATAGCATTCACTGAAAGTCATTAGGTAAGCTACTGCTGACCGGCGAATCAGGCAAATTAGCTGGGAACAAGTGCAGTGAAATTCAGCCACTATATTAATTAGTTATCTGGCACTGGTCATCAGTTGCTCAATTTTCACTGTTTTCGCCGATTTGGCTCGATCCTCACTGATTCAGGTTTAGAGTGTACGCAAAATAAGATTCATCTAACAAAAAAACAAGTCTTCCAATAAAATTTACCACAAAATCATTCAGTTTCTTATAATATACTTGTTTCCCGTAAGCATGGCGTCTTGCAGAGATCGACAAGTGGAGTGGTCGAACCAACGCCGATCAATATTGGCGTATTAGACAATTTTGGCATTTGCATGTTAAGCTATTCATGCGATAATAATAACCTTTACGATCCTTTCAAATGACGCAGGATAGGTTTCCTTGATCTCCCAGCTATAATACCGCTGATCGAAATCGTCAGAGGTATGTGTCATTTTAAGTTCATCTGTGGTCTACTTCAGCTTGTGTTATATGTCTTAAATCGCATGATTCGACGAGTCACTTTCAAATTCCAACAATCAGCTATACAGTGTCAGAAAAAAGTTTAAGACTATCCAATAAAACACATATTTTTCATATTTCAACTTATTATTATCTGATGAAGCAGGAGTGCCAACTTACACCCTAATTATACGGGTACATGAGAAGGGAACACATGTTTCCACCCAAACGGGAAGACGGGAATTTTAAAATGCACTAAAAAGAAAATTCTTAATTTTTATATTTAGCCCTAATTTAAGAATGTTTATAAGTTAATAAGTTTTTGTAAAAAAAGATTTCAAGGCCTAGATTTAATTCCTCTTGGTAGGTTCTCTTTGGAAAAAAAAAATCATACCCGTATCTTAGTCCATTTTCGAACTAGGAATTTTTCTTATAGAAGAATTATGCAGTTTCTTGTCAAGTCATAAAACTTAAAAATATTTGTGACCTTTGAACAGTTTCAGCTACTTTACTCCCATATATCTTCTTTGCTACCATGAATCTTCAATTCCTAACCTACATTAAGGCAGGATTAACAGAAAGGCGAAATAGAAGAAATTATAAGACCTGCAGCACAGTAACTGGTATGTAGGGGTGATCTTAAACTTTTTCTCTGACACTGTACATGCTACAAACGTAATGACTGAATAAAATGGGTTCGCCACGGAGCAGATTCTGCAAGCCGAACGTATACCGAAATGAATAATTTGTTTGTTTAACGTCACCTTATAATTATTCGGGAATTATTTCAATTTCGTAAAAGTAAGCGGGCCTAAATTACATAATATGGCATCACAAACATTCGCATACTGCACGACATTCTACCCCAAACCATTCACATCCCAGGCTGGCATCACTACAAAATTATATGCGTCGATGAAGATCTAAACATTAAAATAATAAAAGTGTAAAGTGTATATGTATAATGGAAATAACTTTTGTAATTACAGTAAATTGTTATACTCGTCAGCCTGCTTCACTTATCTATCAAGAATTTGTGTGTGAGCTGATGTTAACAAATAAAATCTAACTATCACACTAAGAATCGGAAGGTTTTTTGCATCAGTAGAGTTTCACCTAGAGCTTCATGCGATAACGCTCGACGAACCTTCCATGACTCAGGGAGCTCAAGCGCAGAAACCAAAGCTCAGTAAGATTAATTAGTTAACTCAAGATGAAATAGAGATGAATCAGGTTTTCTCGGAGGACATCCGCTCCACAGCAGTCGTTGACGCCTCTGGTGTTCTGTTACCATTCTCCATTGTTTTCTTGCAGCGTTGCGTCATCGTGTCAGGTTCAACAATCCATGACGTCGTGTTTCGATGTGCAAGCCTCAGAACATTCAGTAATAAAACTCTATGCTTTTATTTCTCGTGATTTATATTCTATATTCTTCCCTTCAAAAGTGCTGCGATTTTAATCGGCTACAATCCCCATAAAAAAACCATACTTATAATTTTGTTTTTTTCGCGCATCTTACATTGCAGAGGTGATATCTTTCGACTGGAAATACTTTATCGACTTCTCGGATGTGCGAATATATTTATCTCCGTAACAGTTTTCCTTGGATTTGTTTAAGATGTATGCTCCTCTGAGTGTTTTTTGGAGCAGCGACAGTAAATGCTACTTGCAAGAATTTTCTATTTAAAAAAAATTAAATCATTCTGTGAGCTTAAAACTGATTTTTAACCAGATAGTTAGTGCAAGGGCCACTTTTTAAACAGCATGATGCAGAAGTTTGTAATATTTTCAGTTTTAGTTTAAAGTAGAACAAAAAATTTGTCAGGAAAATATCCGGTTATACTTAACATTCCACTGCATACTTCATGTAGACACTGCAATATTATAGACGTCAGTTTTACTCTATGCTGAAAAGCATATAATGCGTTTATTCTTATTTTGCAGAGTGTAAAATTAAATGAGATATGATTGCCAAAATTTGACCTACAGAAAAATATTTTAAAACTTGCTATGTATCAAACGAATTTGTGACATTTCTTCGATATATAGTGACGAGTCAATTAGTAACTTATGTCTTTCTTTTAAATTAAAAAATTTTGAGTTCAGTGCTCTACACTTTTATAATTGTTCCAATGTTTCATCGTTTTGCGCCAATAACTATTGGTAAATATTAATTCACTGTCCGCTATGTTTTCCTTTGAATTCCATAATACTGTATTATTGCTAGGGAATAATGTGTTATTTTAATATGCGATATTTTGTTTCTGGAATTTAAAAGCATCCAAGAGCGATGTAATAACAGCATTTATTACCATATTAACATTTACAAAATTATTTTGTGTTGTTTTCAGAGAAGTTAAAAAATTGTAAAATTCGCTTTGTTCCCTAATTTTCCAGTAAACAAATGGCAGTCGAATTTGATCCGTTATACTGATTATGAGGATAAATTATAAGCGGAGAAGAACTACAATATTATATAAGTCAGCTATGGTAACATTAGCTCTTTTATATTAACTTTAATTTAAAGTTTCAGGAGTTGCAAATCAGAAATTTGATGTTACGTTATATACTTAAGTCGAAACAATCCTTGCTTCGTCATCGCAACCAATTATCTCCAGACTCTGTGTCTTGCTGTAGTAATGTCACAGAGTAGATGAGTACACAGAGACGAAATGGTGTAGCGGATCTTTTGAGTACGCCCAGTACTCGTTCTCTAACTGTCTGCGTGAAGCTCTGGGAATGTGTTTTGTTTCTGACTGGCTACTGCATGCGTGGAATACAGAATTATTGTTTAGGTTTTTTTTTTAAAATAAAGTTGAATTTTACTTAGTGTTAATCTTCTATACTGTATGCATATTATTAAACTCAACGTCTCGCTGAATTAAATGGTAAAAACACTTATTAGTATTTCTATGTTATATATAGATATATGCCACCGCGGAGTTTTTTTTAGGTCTTTTTATTCTACACAATTCTTCACTACGTGATATTGTTCCATCTTTAATGGTATATACAACGTATTGCAAGAGAGCGCGCTGGCGGCAAATTTTTTTCCGACTTGATTCACTATTATTGTTTGTAAATTTTTTTGAAATATTTGCTCGCGATAAAAAGTAGCCAATATCACCTTTCAGCCCTCCAACTATTTCTGTGCAAGAAGTTACGTCGATATGTTGCTCGGTTGCGACGTTGTATTGTTATTCTGTTTGTGTACTTGTTCATTTTCCAATAAGAATTTCCCCGAGGGAATGAGATATTTTCTCGGAATAAAAAGTATCCTATGTCACTTCCCCGCCCTCCAACTATCTCTGTACAAAACATCACGTCGATCCGTTGCTCCGTTGAGACGTGAAAGAAGTACAAACAAACTAACACACTTTTGCTTTTATAATATTAGTTAGGATAAGGTAAACACGACTGTCAATACTTCAAATGAACACGTAGACGAGAAAGAAAAAGCGCGTAAATGAAAATAGAAAAATACGCGATTGACAAGGTAAAAAAAAAAATAATGGTAAATAATAAACACGACAAGAATTTCATCAACGGTGTATCATGCATGGTTTGACAAGTGAAGAGTTAAATGTGGTCAGTGAGGAGGCGAAAGCCGAGAGAAATGATAAAGAGAGATGCATTATAGTCAGATCAGCAGTATCAGTGGGGAACCAGCAGATCTGTGGGTATGTAAACTTTTGCAAGGGGCTGAAAAGGAAATAGCAATTAAGCGCGCGCGCGCACACACACACACACACACGCTCTCTCTCTCTCTCTCTCTCTCTCTCTCTCTCTCTCTCTCTACGGTGTTCACAGACTTCTTGACGAGAACGTCAACACCAGTTTGAAATCGTCGCAATTTTGAATGGTCCTATCAACTGGAGAACTCATCACTGGTGTCTGCCCTGGAACTGCACTTATGTGCCCAGAACCTATAACAACACGCCCACCATGCTCAACTACAGAGCTGCATAAAAGGACCAAGGGAGTCACTGCAAGCATTATAGCACAAAATTGTGTGACTGGCCCAACTTTCGCTGGAGGGATGCTGTAAGGTGGCACAGGACATCGTCACGATCGGATTTGTCGCCAATACTATCGCCGATGTGGAATATAGGCAAGCGGCATGTCTGGGTGCACCATACACCATGCCCGAGCACTAAAAATGGAATGTGCGAGAAAGATACACAAAAACCTCAGTTTTCACTTCAGCCCAAAACAATGAGCCAGGCTGACGAGGGGAGCAGCATCAAGGATAACGTAAGTAGCACAGTGGCTGCCATCAAAGACATCGTCAGCATGGTTAATTCCACTTATCTCTGTCTGCGATTACCTCGACATCAGGCATGCTGGAGATATGGATGCCCCTGGGTACCTGAGATCCCATTGCCCTCGTCGACATTAGCAGCCGTCGCCACAGAAAGGCACTAGTAGGGGGACAGGCGAAGAGAGTACAGAACCATTGGCATTGAGGTGTAAACGTCAGTTTCTGTTGGAGGGTAGAAGCCACTATTCTTACAGAGATGTTAAGTAATGCAAAAAAAAAACCAGTGACATACTTGTAGAGGGGAGCGTGGATAATGTCCTTTTCCAGATGGCCATCTACTCAGTGGCGACTAAAGTAGCAGTGGTCAAACCAGATATTCTAGGACCTTTCCTCCAGCAAACCCCTTATCAGAGCTTGGTACGGTGCCTCCCTATTGACCACATTACCATGTGAGATCAATTTAATGTAAGATAACAAGAGAGTCTGACTGAAGTTTTGTGAACTCAGTTTAAAACATGAAATATANGTGAGATCAATTTAATGTAAGATAACAAGAGAGTCTGACTGAAGTTTTGTGAACTCAGTTTAAAACATGAAATATACATAGCAAGTTAGGTGGATGAATATCTCTTGAACTGTATTATTATGTGGATTGAGATGCTGGGTAAACATGTTGAAAGCGGCGGATACCGAGTTGACAATGTCGATAAGATTAAATCTATCCCTACCACCCGACTGCCTGACGGCCTGTAATAAGCCAATGGTATTGCCAATTTCTAGCAAATGTCAGCCGAAGTCGAGGCAAGTGAAGATAAAACAATTATAGCAAATACATTCATATCTCTCCAAAAATCCGACAGTTATCAAGTTAGGAAGATTTACTTATCTGGCAAGTGCCATCCGACTTGAGGTGACCTTGGTTTGGGTTTTNCGACAGTTATCAAGTTAGGAAGATTTACTTATCTGGCAAGTGCCATCCGACTTGAGGTGACCTTGGTTTGGGTTTTCAAGTAGTTCTAACAAATACTTCTTAAATTCTCCCGAAGCTGCTATGCTAGGCAATTGTGAAAGTTTTCTACCAGAAACACTAGTCTGAGATTAAGGCGATTAAAAGACCGGCTTCAACCAATTGTCAAAATATAGGCGTTGGAGTTTCCTGGGCCTGTGCGTTTATTGCTGTACATTTATATTATGGACCTGCTACCATTGTCATTGCACGAGTTGGCTGAATCAAAATGTAAATTTTGGTGGACTCTTTAAGTGAAAGTTATATAGGAAAATTCTAAGAAATTTTGATGCCTCTACCAGTGATGGGGTTTCAAATAGTAAAGTGAGTTAATCATGGACATAGATGCAAGTGATGTATATATTGATGCTGCATTATCACTTTCAGAAGATGGAAGGAGACATTTCTGGAGTGTTTCAGCTAAGTACTTCACAAGTCTAAATGAAACTGCTCTGAGATTCGCAGAGAGCTTGTGATTATGTTCTAGGAAATTTTACACTTCTTCCACTGTTTAGTAACACTTTATTATGAGTTACGAACTTATCATGCCTTGCTATGATGGCTAATGAACTTCAAGGATCCTGAAGGACAAATAGCCCAATGCATACAGAACTCTCAAGAATATGACTTCGAAGTACAGCACAGGTCCAGGCACCTTCACAGTGATGCAGATACTCTTATCTAGGTGGCTATTCGGTCCACCATGCCACAATTGTGAAAGTAGGAGGAAATTATTATAGAATAGCTTATTGTATGGACAATTAGAACTAAAGCATTTACTTTTCCATGTGCATTACACAAGGAGTGATGAGAGCACCAGGAAAGACCAGTTGAACGTTTTATCTTTGCACTCCTAACTCGAGTGGAAATAAGTAGACAGTTGACCCACATGCGAAATATATCCACTCTTGGTACCACTCTCAAAACATATTGGGCACTAAGGAGTTCTCTCGCTCTGAGGTGTGGTAGACCCTACAGGAATTGAGATTGTAATAATGGGAAACAAATACACTAGTTGATCATTTCAGGATGCATGATCCCACAAGTGTTAAAGTAACAACATAATACTGCAGCAGGTGACCACTTTGGCATTGATAAGAACACTCGACTAAGTGCGACAAAAATTCTACTAGCTTCAATTTTGGGAGTATGTCGAGACCGGCACAGCAAGGAAGGAAACAAAGACAAGAGGCATGGTGACCTTCAGACATGCAGTGTAGAGTGTCATTTGAGATGATGGTAGTAGACCTGTAGACATTCTAGGACCTTTGTCATTTACAGAAAGAAGGAATCTATACCTCTTGTAGCTCAGGATGGTTTCACCAAGTGGCCTGAGGTTAACCCAGTTCTAAACTGAGAAGCTTGCACACTAGTAGTAGTCATCATAGAGCATGACTTATTTGGACTTATTTGAGTTGTGGTGTGCACTAGAGCTCCATTTTGATCATGGACGAAATTTCGGAACCATGCTGTTCGAGGAGGTGACGATTTCGAGAACAAAGAAGACTCTCACAACAGCACTTCATCCTCATTCAGATGGGATGGCTATCTGTTGACATTCGTGGCAGATAGCAAAAAAGACTAGAAATCTAAGATGTCCTTATTTCTCTTTGTGTATCGTTCAACTTTCCATGAGGCAAAAAGGTCAAAACCATCGAGGGCGCTGTTTGTAAGAGAGCTCCAGGATGCTAGTTACCTGCTGTTCCGGTCCGGCGGCCGATTGAAGAAGATGCTGTTACACCAACATATATAAGAAGCTATGTAAGGGATTAATCGATAAACATGATACCACTCAGTGGCACCAAGAACCAACAGTGAGAGTAAGAAGATACAATATGACTAAGCTCTCTGTGGTTTTTCTAAATAAGGACAAATGGTGTGGCTGTAAAACTCACATCGATGGTAGTGGCACTCCAAAAATTTTGGGAATGCCATTAACAAGTAAGGAAAGTTCGATACCTTCGGGACCTTCGTAAGGCACCGGTCGCTCGATGCTAGCAATCATAGGCTTCACCGAGATCACCAACGAAACGACATATCCGAAAACCACATCTTATACAGAATGGTCCGCCTAATGTGGACACCCCCAACNCCGGTCGCTCGATGCTAGCAATCATAGGCTTCACCGAGATCACCAACGAAACGACATATCCGAAAACCACATCTTATGGTCCGCCTAATGTGGACATCCCCAAANATGTGGACACCCCCAACATTTCCGGAGGTTTTGATACAGAACATTACTCAAATCACATCAGCAAGTTCGGTACAAAATTCGTCCTAAATTTGGAACTTCAAACAATTGGACTGTGAAAATGACATAACAAATATCAAATATCACGTAATATGATTTGTTTTGTTTTTCAAGGAGTAAAAAGTTTAACCGTTCAGAAACTACCAGTAATGAAGGAATAGGTAACTAATTTTAAGTACATCGGGAACTCAGGTCGCTGTCTTTGCGCTGCCAATAACCACCATAGCTCGCCGAAATACCATGAACTAAACGACCGACGTGAGCTAACTTCTCCTTATGCGTGCAGCTAACTTAAGCATGGGCTGCTGTTATGATTTGCCAGTTCATAGTAGACATAGACAGACTAGCACTCGTGTCTTCATTGTTTATGCTGGATGAATGCGATTCACCCACGCTCCTAGGTTAGTTACGCTGAATGCTGAAATGCGTCACTTAGCGGTCAGTGGTCTTGAACACATTGCTTCAACCCAGTTCGTACAGTTTAAGTAAATGATCCAGTTATAATGGCTCCCTTCGAAAGTACAGGGCACATTGAAATCAGACCCGCAGTATATAGCGATGGCAACCGCTTCTTCAACGAATAGATAACCCGTGAGAAGTAAAAGTAATAAAAGTATATTCTCCCTTCCTCGACCCTTGCTGCCTTCCAACAACTCGTCTTAGTCATGCTACTGGTAACACACAATTCCAGCATTTGATTAGATGGTTAAATTGACGCAGCAGTGATGCAGTGCATGGCATATTGCATATCGAATGACCCAGGCACAGAGCAAAGAAGCAAAGAGAGGCGAACTGTCTAGTGTCACACGAGCCTACTTTATTGACAGATCAAAAATAGTAGTTATATAACACCGTCTAGAATGTCAATGTCTTTCGAGCCCAAATTTTCCCTGTCCAGCTGTGCATGAAAGTGGAACAATCTGGTAAGGAATAGAGGGGGTATAGATACAGCCCCTTCATCACTCCAAGAACAGTTTTTGAATAACTAGACGTATCAGAACTAACGGTTGCAGATCACGAAATGCTGTTTTCGCTCAATCAAATTACGTACGGGGGCAAGTAAAATGCGGCAAAGTGACTATTCGTAAAACGTATATGGACAGAAATAATAAAAATAGCAATTAAACCCTCTCTAGACACAGCCATCCAAAACACGTAATTTAATAAATTTGTGGGTTTTATTTACAAGGGCCACTCCCCTCTTTTTTCCTCACAATAAAAAAAATTAACTTTAAGATGAAAAAAAAAANGGGTTTTATTTACAAGGGCCACTCCCCTCTTTTTTCCTCACAATAAAAAAAATTAACTTTAAGATGAAAAAAAAAAACGCTAAAATTAATACATTAAATATTGACAAAGAAAGTTCTCTTAATTAAGAAAAATTATATTTTTTACACAATTATATTATTGCAGAGAATGAAAAGAAATACATGACTTTCTATCAAATTAAATGGAANGGGTTTTATTTACAAGGGCCACTCCCCTCTTTTTTCCTCACAATAAAAAAAATTAACTTTAAGATGAAAAAAAAAACGCTAAAATGAATACATTAAATATTGACAAAGAAAGTTCTCTTAATTAAGAAACATTATATTTTTTACNAATACATTAAATATTGACAAAGAAAGTTCTCTTAATTAAGAAACATTATATTTTTTACACAATTATATTATTGCAGAGAATGAAAAGAAATACATGACTTTCTATCAAATTAAATGGAACCTAGAGCAATGAATAAAAGTAACCAACAAGCACTAAGATAATGGATAGTTTCCCCTTTAAAAAGGGATCCGGAATGGAGATTAACAAATGTATTGCAAACATCCATGTGCAAGTAGCAACACATTAATTTCATAATACTGTTATTAGTGAGCATTATAAATGGGGAAGTGCCACATTCTGCATTTATCAGATCTAACTGTATAACTCACTTCATGTATAGGTACATTTTTATCACTGGCCTGCACTGTTCACTATGACTATAGCAGTATNCTGGCCTGCACTGTTCACTATCACTATGAACATAGTGGATCTTTTTTTTTATCATATACTA
The DNA here is from genome assembly GCA_002778355.1 of Clitarchus hookeri. Classification (NCBI taxonomy): domain Eukaryota; kingdom Metazoa; phylum Arthropoda; class Insecta; order Phasmatodea; family Phasmatidae; genus Clitarchus; species Clitarchus hookeri. The sequence continues at coordinate 29,285 of NQII01006448.1, read as the reverse complement.
ATACTCAATCGCATATTTTATGGTCGCGAAGCTGTTTTCCCGCAGGTTATTTTTAAAGGCTGTTATATTGCTTGCCTACGGGGCCAAAATAATTGTAAGGTGCGTATGATACAATTTCCAAGGAGAGATAGGCGTACTTAATGTTCATAGGAAACTGATGAAAAGAAATACAGGATGCACTTTAAGTATAAAATGACGTGTTATCAGCTGACGGCAGTTTTAATGGATGATTCTCAAACAGGAGGCAATCCAACCACCCTCTCTTCTCGGAACTGTAACAGTTTCAGATACAGGCTAGTCACGGTTATCTGAGCACTTCAGAAATCAACATTTGGAAAATGTCACTGCACATACCTTCATATATTTTAACGGGCGTACCGATTGACATGCGCTCGGTAGGATTGGCAACGCTAGAGGGAAAGTAGTTCCACTTGTTAACATTGAGTTAAAAGTGTTATGTAAACATTTGTAAATTCCGTTCTGTTTTTTTTTTAACGCGCGTGTGTAAGAATAAAATACTTGTACAAGTATTTACTTTTCTAATAATTTCACAGTTTCATTTGACCGACCCAAGGATAAAGTGATCAGGCAAATGACAATGTTAATTTTACATAAGGCAGAAGAGTGTATAGTGTGCATACAAATATATCGTAAGCAAGGCTTTCAAAAGTGTTCTATTTACCGTGAATAGCCTATGGTAACATTCCCCACATACAGCCACTTTCCATCGTCACTGGCACTTTGTACGAGTCAAAACTTCGTTACAGAACAGGTAAGCATGCAGAAACGCGATTTCCTTGATGCTGGCACACACTGAGAGACAAGTTTATTTCAGTCAACGAAATATTTCTTTGTGTAGGGCCAAAAATATATTTAGTTTCCCCAACAAAATATTTTGTTGGGTAAACAAAACTTGAAAAGCAACCAATTTAATTTGGTTCAACTAACAAAATACACGCTTGAATTAACAAAATCTCTGTGTTGGACCAAAATTAATTATACTGTCAACAAAATATTTATTTGAATAAACTGTATATTTGTTTGGCCACTCTTTTGATTTCCTTCGTCCGAAAATACAGCTGGGGAGTTTGTGTGTATTTTTTGTGACAATTAGAACAGTAACATTGTTTGTTAGTGCAAAGAATGCAAGGGCGCGGGAAACGGGAGATCCTCGAGAAAACCCGCCGACCAGAGACATCGTCCGGCACGATTCCTGCATGCGAAAATCCGGGAGCGACCCCGCCGGGAATCGAACTCGTTTCACCTAGGCGGGAGGCGAGTAGTCTGACCACTACAGCACCGCGGCGTCCGCCGACCTCTTCAGCTCTGGTATGGTAAAGTACGAGATGGCGAGTGAAGCGCGGGCTTTGGCCGGGTTGCTCAAGGGCATGGCCGGTGCCTCAGACCCAGTGAGCGTTGGCGTCGACAAGGCTGTCGGGAAAACCCTGCGACTGCCATGGTAAGTGAGGAGGACTGCGAGCTGTTCATTGAAAGGATCCAGCTGAGGTTCGCTCGTTTGACCACTCCCTTATCCCCTTTCCATTTTGAGCCTCTACAGCACGTATTTACGATTTCTCGTGGGGGCAGTTGGTCGAGAATTTTCTGGTTAGTCATCTTGACGGTGATAGTAGAGAGTGCAAATAAAGAACAAGAGCAGGAAGTAACAGATGACCCAGAGGACCTTTTGCTATGAGGTACAAAAATAATGTATCTGTGTTATGTTGGTTGAGCCTGCATCGTTCAACATAGTGTGATTGACGAACGACGCTTCGAAACAAGGTAGGACTGAATGGACGAGTAATACAACCTTGATTGTAATTATTGGAATTGTCAGGTATCAAATATATAATTTTTAATAATTCTATAGGTGTCAATAAGCTCTTTATAAAGACTGATTTTAACTATTTGATTGTATTAATTTATGTTAAGGTTATGGATGATTATATAAATACTGGTTGTAAATAGCAAGTGACAGCAATTAATACCACGAAATAGAGTTTTAAATATTATTTTAATTGTTTATAAATAAATTAAGAAATTAGTATTAGCTCTTTTATTTCATTAAGACCTTAATTAAAGAAGGTGGCTGCGCCCAACGACTTTGAAAAAGTGCAAAAGTGCCAAGGATACCGTGACAGACGACTATTGGTTGATCCCGGCACGAACGCACACAAGGACACACTCAAAGCTTATGATTAGGATAAAACCCTGCTTCTCTTGTAACTTTTCCTGCGCTTCGCCGATGGCACAGAAAGAAACGAAATAGCCGCTTATACCGCGAACCCTAATTGCACTCGCCAGTAAAATAACGTACATCACTGATCAGCAACATGGCAACCTTGTCAGCAGGCAGCCCAGCCAATAAGGAAACTTTCGCAGCACGCCGTAGCCAATCAGACATGTGACCCGTTTCGGGATCAGCTAATCAGCATATGGGTACACCCGCTACGCCATTTCATTATTGTGTACTCATCTAGTGTGTGGTCTGGGATAAGAGTCGTTGGTATCCACTGTGGCAGTAATGCCACTTCTGTTAGTTCCAGTACCTACGTATATAAACTAAGTCATAAGTTATTGGCTGGTTCTGAAACAATGGAGTGGCAAGCATATGTGTTTGTTGGATAACGTTACGAGACAATTTTTATTAACCTGCTGCAGTTTTGTGGATTTTATAAATATAATATCATCCTCACACACTACTGAAAAATTAAAATATGTTGGTGTGTGTGTTGCGCCTTCCATTAGAAATATTTATTTTTAAACTGGCATAGCCAGAACTCGGCATAGTCCTCAGAATGTAAGTCAGGATTTTCAATCGGCGACATCACGCACTGTAACTGAAATGTTAACATTGTTCAAAATCAGTGAATTTTGACGGTAAACCAACAAAAGTTGTTCTACATTGAGAAAAACGTTTTGTTAGAACAAAACATTTTTGCTTGGAGCAACCAAAGTATTTGTATATGGGCAGTGAAATATTTTGTTGTTAAAACCAAATTATTTTGTGGCTTTTATTTGGTTGCCCTAAACTTTACGATTTGGTTGATGCAACTATAGATTTGTTTAGTTCTAGGAAAATTAAACAGTTTTGGTTAAAATAATAAAATAAAAACTCGACCGAGATTCGACCGTAGACCTCTAGCGCCTGAGTGCTACGGCCTAGCAGCTTCAACTAAAGTTGCTACTGACGAAATAAGGAATGTTTTTGATCACATACATGTCAATAGTTGACGATGTACATAAATAAACATTTCAAATTTTACAGCTTAACTTCTTATTTTCCTGATGAACTTGTTTTATTAGGGTATTTATACCATTATTAGTTATTAGTAAATGCACAAACAAACACTGTTACTTTCCTAATTGACGCGAAAATTGTAAACAAACTATGAAGCTGTATTTTCAAACTAAGGCAATTAAATTATTGGCCAAACAAATATATAGAGTTGATTCAACTAAATATTTTTTTTGACATTCTATTTTATTTCTTTCAATACAGAGGTTTTGTTTATTCAAGCGTGTTTTTTTTTAAATAAACCAAATTAATTTAGTTGCTTTTAAAATTTTGTTTACTCAACAAAAAATTTTTTTGTGCAACTAAATATGTTTTTAGCCCTATGCAAACACGTATTTTGTTGGCTGGAACAAACCCTTCTCTCAGTGTACAGTAACCATCGAAAAACGTCGGATTATTTCAGCAAATAAAAGTCACTGATATTATTGTGATTTATTAGTCAACTGTCCTAGGTACGAGTTCTCAGTTCCTTTCACTGATTAGTCGACTGAAGCCTAATAGCTGGACTTATTGTGAGAAGTATTTCGTTGATTAAAACCGCTGAATCAATTTACATTCGAAGTTGCTGTAAATTCAGCGATTTCGCGTTTAATGACTGCCGATTCGGCTGAATGCTTTATAGTAAATGATTTCAAGTAGTATAATTTGCCGGAGGGCGACCATTACTGCAGTCAGCTGCATATCTGCTGCAGGGCAGTTCGTTCCATTCATGCTAATCTTTGCCTAGAGGCAGTGGAACGTGGAACCGCTAGATGGCACACCTCCTGGTTCGATAGGTGGAGTTTATGAAATTGGGGGCATTAGCAATCTCAGTTTTTGCATGTGGCTGGAGCATTTTATTTCCATAGTGAGGCCAAGTAATGAAAAGCCAGTTCTTGTCTTAGATGGCCACTATTCACACACGCGCAATATCAGTGTGACCGAGATAGCTCAAGGAAATTGTGTGTCTATTTTGTGTGCTTACCTCCACACTGTTACAGCCAAGATGCAATTCATGGATGTAACTTTTGTTGTGTTTCCCCTTCCGTCCATACTATCATGAAGCTTCAGTATGCTTCGCCATTTAGGGAAGGGTATGTGTAGCATGCATCTGTCAACAGCCGTCAGCGGATTTAGAAAGACAAGTCTGTACCCTATCAATCCAGACATTTTCCATGATATCTACTTTGTTGCCCAGTCAACTGGAAATCAATCTGTCCCTCTACACAATGTTGAAATGGAGCAACCGTCAACATTTTCAGCTCCCCAAACACCTGAAGATCCATCAATAGCCGCTCATCCTTTAACATGCGGATCGGGGTTGTGGTGGTGTAGTTGTTAGACTGATGTGGTGATGTAGTGGTTAGACTGCTCGCCTCCCACCTAGGAAACCGGGTTCGATTCCCGGATTTTCACATGTGAGAATAATGCCAGACGATGCCTCTAGTCGGTGGGTTTTCTCGATGATTTTCCGTTTAACCCGCACTTTCATTCTCGCGCTGATATGTACATACTCACTTCGCTTCACCCTCATCGGCTCTCAAGACAAAGATGTTAAGAGCCGTCCAAATATCTTCACTCGTTCACGTGCGGATCGTCTCGGTTCTAGATAGTCTTTCCGGATGACATTAAAAAAGGTCAGTCATTCTCCCTTCAACATCCAACAGGCGTGGCGAAGCGTTTGTAGTAACAGGAACCCGAAAAAAAAAAAAGTTCAGGATGCCACAGAGAAAAATTGCAAATCTAAAGGCCAACCATCAAAGAGTTCTCGAAAGAAACTTCCATTTGTTTCCTTTCTCCAATCTCCAAATGAACCTAAACCATATGAGAAAACGCCGAAATAATTCCAAACCAACCACGACAATTTTTCTTTCAGTTGCTGTTAAAACTCATTCAATGTCTACAAATCTGCTGCACGGAAAAAGAAGTGTGGTCCAGAACAGAAACGAAGGAATCCATTTCTTAATACTTCTAGTTGGCAGCTCTGCCGAAAGAGACCGAAGTCGTCTATGTGTAAACGGGCAATGAGGTTAGTGATGACGATGTCTGTTGCCAGTTTTGTGGGAGACCCTTCTTTGCTGACAAATGCTGTGAAAAATGGATCTCAAGCACGAAGTGCTACCAGTGGTGTCATCAAATGTGCACATCGTGTGACATAAGTAAACAGTAAAATTGTGACAACTGCTTTGATATGTGAATGATAACGTATATTAGACAGTAAATTATTGACTGGAAATTGAAATTGGTGTTTAATAGGTCTATGTACTGAAACATTTTCTGCGACATCGTTGTCTGCGCAAATACGCGTTTCTCGGTAAATACAAGTTCTGGAAATACGACTTTTTGCCAGACAGGGTAAAAAAAAAATGTGTCTGTACTTTTATCATATGAAGTGTATTTATTGAGAAAAATTTTTTTTTAAAATGGTCGAATATTGCATATTAATAGCTTGCCTATACAGTTTCCTTAAGCAGTAAGTGATAAGTACGATTATACGAACCTAGTTTAATCTGTGGGCTTTCATCGCGTGTAATAAAGTCGCACTGTTACAGATAAAATTTGCACAGTACATCATCACGACGAAAGCACTGTACGCCTTGCGCGTAGGAGGGATGAGGTGCTATGGGCACGTGTAAGTGTCGCCCGTATCAATCCCTCGCTTCTTGACATTGAACGCGTAGCTACATAGCCATAGGGCCACGGTGGCTGAGTGGTTAGACTGCTCTTCTCCCGCCAAGGCAAACTGGGTTCAATCCCTGGCTGGTTAACTCCGGATTTCCGCATGTGGGAATCGTGCCAGACGATGCTCATGGTCAGCGGGTTTTCTCGGTGATCTCCCGTTTCCCTCGCTCTTTCATTCTGGCACTGCTCCATACTCACTTTACTTTACCCACATCGACTCTCAACACCTCGCTGTAAAGAGCTGGGCAGCTCTTTACCTTTTACTCACTCACTCACAGTTACATAGTCCTCTTAATAGAAGGCAACACTTCTAATTTTGTTTTTTACGTATTTTTCAATGCTATTTTAAATTTAACTACTTAAATATTATTTTACTTATATTAATTTTTTGGTTTTTAATTATCACGCCAATAATGAAGCACAAATGAACGTTGCACATGTCTCAAATTTGTAATTTTTCTGTCTGTGCAGTTAAGAAAATTAGAGTAAATATATTTTAATAATAAAAGTCTCGGATTGATTCTCATCAAATGTGATGTAAAAGCAGCCCTATGAAACTGAACTAAAACTGTAAAATATTATATGAGATTCCTATTTTCATAGCTATGGTCTCAGAATAATTTCAGAGCTAAATACCATGTACAATAAAAACGATTTTAATCAAACTTCGTGTACTACCAAAAGCCTCCTCAGATAATTATATCCAGTAGTTAATAATCTATATATCACCCCAAAGAAAATGTTAACAAAATTTTTTCAACTCGGAACTATTAAATAAATTTTCCAAAAACGGTATTCAAATAGTTTACTGCAACACAGTTTGAAAAGAAATAAAATGTAACACAAGTTCGAAGGCAAATACGTAATACAGCGAATTTCACAGGTCTGTATCACATAAAAATCTTAACCATTAAAAATATATCTTTTTTGTTGAAGTAAAACAAAAGATTGCCCAACAATTTAGTTAGTTTTTACTTTTCGAAAGAAATGTTGTAAGACATTGTTTATGTGTGTGTGTGTGTGTGTCATGCAAGCCTTTTGTATAAGGGATTTTAATAAGATTTTATGTTTATTATTTTACTGTATCTATTTAACATTGTTTTGGTCAAAATTGATTGACAGAGACAAGCGTCTCAATCAAACCAATTTTGATTCGTTATAATATAATTCTGCTTGAATATACGATTTTAAGGAATGCAGGCTTTTAAGTTATATGAAATGGAATTTTTATTTTATTCAAATTTATTTGTTGACGTGTTATAGGGACTGCTTAACTCAGTTTCTAAAAATGTTACAGAACGTTGGTGAAATGTCCACGCTCGCAAGCAAATATATATCACACTTCACTTACAGAAACAATTGTATAAGTGATAACAACGGTAACTAAGCATAGACCTGACACTCCGACGTCAGATTGCAACCTCCTCGTCGGCGAATATTTGTGGAACATCTGCGATAGGGTCATATACAAAATTTGAGAGCCCATTTGGCAACGTCACCTATCGCTAAAGAGGTCCGGTCATAAATAAGACCATTGTTATCTTTTAGGACCATCTTAGTTCTGCTCCATATCCTTAGTTCTCTTTGGTTGCTATAGGGTAGCCAGATGTTTTGCACATTTTTGCACATTTTATTCCGCTTATTGTTCTTATTTTTAATAATACGCTCAATGTTTTTTTTTAATAACTGTACAACCTAAAAAAAAATCATTAGCTTAACAACATTTTTTAATGATCGCAGCATTCTTTGAAGAAGTGTGTAATTTTTTCAAAGTAAACTCTTTGAATTCTATAAATTTGATTAGACAAGTATTTTCTTATTCCCAAAAATAAAAGTGTAATACGTATTCCAAGTAACAAAATTTTTTCAGGGAGATGAATGGAAAGATATAAGAAAAAGAAGTTCTGTTAACTTAGTGAAACATGAGTTATTTGCATTCTAGCCTACTTTCCAAAGGAAAGAAAGGCTTATGAGATCGCTTCCCCGTGAGTGTGTGTGTCCGTGTGTGTAGGTGTGTATGTGCCTGGTATGGCTCTGTGCCTGTGTGTCTCCTCCTTTTTTCAGCTTTTAAACGCGTGAACCTGATTTCACCAAACTCCGTACACATATTGTACTTAGTAAGTACAACCGACTTTTATTGTTTTCGACCACGCCGAGCACTTACTTTCAAAATGGAGGCCATCTTAAAATTTACGGTGACATAATATCATCTCTCGGGAACCATTCAAACCGATTTAAAACAAACTTTGTATGTTCACAGTGCAGCATGTGCGCATCGAATTTAGAGATGGATATTGTTGTTGGTCCACCATTTTGGAAGATAGCACCACATGAAACAATCAGTTTTAATGTTATAACTAGAAAAGTACTCACCCAATTATTTCCAAATTTGGCATGTAAGTAATACTATGGTGGCCTATGTATGAAATCTAAATTTATCATGCACTTATTTTAAAAATGGTTTCCATACTAAAATTTTATGTTTATTTGATATATCTCCCATACCTTGTAATCGATTTCGACCAAATTTTGTATGCTGAAAGTATTTATTACAAGCATCATATACGCCAACACAAAGCCACGTTTCCTCGCCAATTTGTAAGATAGCGCCACAGGTAGTAATGAATATTTTATATTAAATTTCAGGAAACAATTAACCGATTCCTACCAAACTGGATAAACAAGTAGTAGTATTGGCAGGTGATATAAGTTGGCGTACTTTAATTATATCATACACATATTTTCATAATGGCGGCGATACATATATTTAAAAATAGTATGTTATATCGTAGAAATTATGAAATCAATGCCAACTTAACTTCTTGTTGTTTAATATTTTGACTCTAATTTGTATTTGTTTAAAGCTACGTCTGTTGCATTAAATTAATTAATGTATGTTATACGTTTATACAATAATTAATTTAGGATGGGGCGAAAACGCATCTCCTCCAACACACGTCCGGTCTTTAGTTTCCGAATATCTGGCAACCTTGGTTGCAAAGCTTAACCTATGCGCCTTCATAATTTATTTTAAGTTTTATGTTACGTTCAGGAAATTCAGCAACTACATTCCGAAAGGAGAACTCGAAAACAGTTCGTGAAGCCTACGTTTTTCTCTCTACTTGAAATCATGACTGAAAATGAAGCTAGCCCTTTTGAAATGTTCGAGTGTGTTGCCGCTATTTAAGCTAGGCTAGATTTGCAGCCAGTCATATAGGGAATATTTTTTTCTCTGCACAGTAGACATTTTTACTTTTATGCATCAAGAGGATTTTCATCGTTTTAAACTGCAAGTTAATTTTTTTATTACCATTTTACTTTTGTATGCCAGTAGTTCAGGTATTTCGTTTTGTGTCGAATACCTGGAATTTTTTTTATCAAAACTGAATCTTACAGTTAACAAACTTGTGTCTATAAGCCCATTCGAAACTAAACATAAGCGTGTACAACATTTCCTTAAAATATTAATTTTTATTACGGGAGTGTACACTGTTAGAAAAATTGCCCGTAAAATTACGGGAAATACCGGTTACAAATTATCCAGGTTAAATTACGGTCTCTTCGTTTTTTTCAATAACGTTCTCTCCGTAAATTTCACATAAATCTCCGTGAAGTTAGGTTTTTAACACGGAATATGGAATTATACATGTACCTCTTATTTTCAATACATGTTAGTGTGTGTACGATTTTACTATTTTACACGAAGTAATATTGTGAAGATGGTATTTTATACGCTTCAGGTATCATCTGCATTGTTCGTGTCTCAAAATCGAAGACATAAGAATACGAAGAGTTTCTGTAGTTATTATTTACGAAGTTAATTTCCGTAATTCATCATTTCGAAGTGCCATTCCTTAAATTAACTCTACATCTGCGTAAAAGTTTCCGTAAATCTACATCAATTTTTAACAGTGTATTTTAATATTACACTGAAGAAATTGTATTCAGTATTCAGGCACTTTTTCAGTGCACTAGAACTATGACGTCTTATAACGACGAGAGCAAAAACAAATCAGTTCTGCAACTTCAATTAACCACATTGAAAATAGTCATATTTGTAGTAAACAGATGGGAGTGAGTAGTAATGTATACGGAATTGCAAATTAATATAAAAATGTACAACTCATTTTATTCAGTTCATAAATTTAATATATGTACAATAAATATTTATTATATATATATATATATATATATATATATATAAACTTCGTGCAAACCTATGCGCTATGTGGTCAATTAATCACGACAAAAAATTTATATATCCCATTATCATTTATGCCTGTCCTTTGCCAATCAATAACCGCCAGATTCTGAAAAATATTTAAAATTTACAGAAGATACGCTGTCCCTTGCTAGTGATTAAACACCGGCGCGTTTTCATTTACATAGGAGTTAGTCTAACATAGCATCGAGTGAGTTATTACATGTAGAAATAACGAAGACGAATTTTTTGGGATTATATCGTTATTAAGGAACCGTAACTTCAGCGAGAAATTAACTTAGACTTCTGTTGGAATAAAACATAGATTGTGCAAAAATTTTGCCTCGCCGGCTTTAAATTGTTTATCCTAAATGATAAAACAATTGCATCACCGTGGGATCGGCATCGTGTACTGTGCATATCAAATGCTGCATTTTTTTTCTGGATATTATATTTCAGTTATTACAGTTTACATCATAGTAATTGGAAAACTGTGTTGGATTCAAAAATTGTTAAGCGTTCTGAAATTTCCCAGTTATTTGGAGTCAATTTTTAAATTATGGTGGTGTTTTGGAAAAGTTCCTTATTATCTGTGAAAATTTATCTGCAGTCGGAAAAGTTAATTGCAATGAGAGAACCTTGTTGGGGATATTTTTTTAAATGGGAAATGGCTTTAGTCTATATTGTCAGCACGAGATGATATTATTCTTTAGTAAATACGATAGGGAAAATAAATGTTAGTGGTATCAGGTAAAACATTCTTAGGATAATTTATCAGTGGATGGTGAAATAGGACACAAGAGGAGACATAAAAGGGCATCTTACGATATAGTCCAGAAACAAATTTTGACATTAAATGGTGACGTTGCAGAGTTTTGGTTTAAACACCGTATTTTCCAGTGAAAAATTGCTGTTTGGAGTGCGAAGATTGTTTTGTGATCAGTGTGTGTGTGTGCCCGTAGTGGTTGCATCATTTGCTTCTGTATTCTTTGCACAGAACAGAGCGTGGAAATTTACATTTAGAATGAGCGCAGAAACAAAATAAACTAGCAAGTTGTTTCTGAAGGCTAAGTTAATATTTTCACTTTACACTCGACAGTTTGATAATAATTATGTTGATCGTGCGTTGTATTCTCTTTCCACATTCGGCGTGCCTGGCTGCTCGCCCTAATAATTTATTAAATCCAACACGTTGAGTTGTAACGTGTCTAGTTATTCATACGTGCCACGCAGTCGTCGCTGCGGATTCCAAGTGCTCTGTGTTTATAAACCTGTGCATTACTTCTTTATCTTTTGTTTACACAACTCGTGTTTAGATAACCGCCACCCCTCTACCTCCTACACCTACACAGTTAGCTTTTTAGGAATCTGTTCTCTGTCATTCAATTCAGCCTGAGCGGCCTTTTGACAGGTCTCCGAGAGCTACACATTATCGCTTGTGTCGTATCCCTTTTTTAAACCTTTCCCTACCACCCCCTCCGTTTCGAGCGAGAGGAAGACAGAGAGAGAGATAGAGAGAGAGAGAGAGAGAGAGAGAGAGGGGTTCGGCGCATGCGCAGTGTCTCGGCTCCTAGCCTGCAAAAGGGAGCTGCTCGTCCTGTTGCCACTCCTCCCCCCCTCTAACGGTTCCAGACCATCGTGTGGATGCGTGTGGAAGGTCTCGTGGCGGCGATGCGCGCGCCGCGAGCGGCCAGCGGCGGAATTACACCCTCGACTTGTGAACCGTGCCTTCAGTAGCGGGCCGTCAGCTGCTCAGATTGGTTGTTCGAACGTGTGTCGTCATCCGTTCTGTTTATTTTTTTTTTTTACGTTCAGTTATTTTTTTCCCCTCTTTCTCAAACCCAAGTTACGTTCCGCGAGATACTGGCAGTGCTGCTCATTTAAAGTGTCGCCCAATCCGGCTTCTCATTCTCACCTTTTGTCGCATGATTAAAATATTTACACGTGGCCAATGACAGTTGTGTTTGTGTGTGTGTAAATATTTCCCACTTGAACAAAAAATAAAAAATCGAAGTAAAATTTTGAACTACAAACCTGACAAAGGATTATAACCCAGATAAGTTCCATCCTTGCACTTCCTAACTAGTGAAATACACTTTTTTTGGTGGAAAAGAATATTAATACATAACATTAAATCGCCACTGTGAAGTGTTCTTCCCACCATGAGAATTACACAGTGTGTTGAGTGACGAGTGTACACATTTTTTCATATACATGAAATTATTTTAGTGAATTTGTATGAGTAATGACAGTTTCATCGCACTAGTATGTGAATTTCTGCGATGACGGATTCAAACAAACACGTGCAAAACTTGCTAATTTACATTTTGTCAACAGTTGATATAAACGTGTGATAGTTTCTTGTGGGTTTTATCGTAAACATTATACTTTAAGAAGAATTGCTGCGAACCAAAATGTATTCTACTGAAGTTACATTTGTTTTTATGAAAGGTGAAGTGAGTTCGGTTTGCCGCATTGGTCTGTGAAGTGTATACTAGAAAAAGAAAGCCTTTGTCGTACCATTGACTACGTTTCACAGTATGTTATTGACTTCTTACTCAATGAACAAATAATGAGTGGTCCTGTTTATTTTCTTTCGCAGCATTGGGCGTGTATAAATCTACGTACATGTAAGAATTTTCTTCGTAAATAAGTTAAATTTATATTTATATATACTGGACACCGCATTGTGTGGAACAAGCGAAATTCATAACATAACCTCAAATTTCGTGCGGATCTTTTAATCAATGCAGTTTAAATCGTCACAAGCCGACAGATTGTGGAAGTTTGCGCAACAAAAACATTATAAACAAGTGAGGATTGTGTTCAGTGCGAAGTTACTTTCTTGGTCTTAGAATTTGTGAATAAATGCGTGTTCTGTACTTATTCAGCAGTGGCGTATTCAGAACTTACTACAGGAGGGGAACATCATTTCCATCATAATGTTTTGACGTAATTTCAGCTTCTTAGGGATTTATTTCTTAGTGATATCTATTCGTGTGTATTCGTATTACAAAATTGTTTACAGGTTCTGAAAAAAAAATATTATCATGAAGTTTTGCTGATGAAGAGCAATTTTAATTCTTGCCTTGTTATTTTGACGTGGGATTGGAACTATTTTCAGCTCTAAGCTTGTAGTCGCACATAGTACAACCTGTTAGGCGGTGTGCCTGGAGGTTTTTCCGGCTGAGAAGAACGTTAGAGGGTCGTCGTCGTCGTCCTCGTGGACTTGACACCTGGTGGCGCGGCCAAGCCGCCGTTTGCCATCAAGTGGGGCTAAGCCCCTCGGAGCGGTGCGCGGGAGAGCGAGCAGCTGTCGCGGCCGCCGGAAGAAGGGACGTCCCCGCGATTGTCTCGTCGCATGGGTTGGGCGAGGGGGCTGTGACCCCAGGAGACACGAGCTGCTATGTCGGGCCCTCGGGCTGCGGCCTTGCCCTTCGACGAGGAGCTGGTGGACTTCGAGTCGGCGGCGCAGCGGTACCCCGTTGCTGACGAGTGGGGCATGTCCGACCTCGACGACGTAGCTCTGGCCATTGTGGACAAGGATGCCGGCCGCTCCGATGCCACAGGTAGGCCCTGCTGGATTATCGGGGGGTTGCTGAGGGGGAGGGGGTGTTGGAGAAGTTTGGAGGATGGGTGGAGAGGCAGCTCCCGTCTCTGGTGGACGTCTGGGTATAGTTCATTCAACGTTACTTCCAACTTTTCTGAAGCCCCGCTAAAGTTGTACTTCCGTGATATTCCTCCACTCCACTCCATGCAAACAAAGCTTATCCGAGTCTAGAAAATTACACCAAAGTGGCAGTGCACCGCATCCTGTGTAATAACATTTTCCATAGGAACTACTTCTCACTAGGTATTGCCAACACACCTGTTTTCTCACTGTTTTGATTCATACTAATTATAAATGAGAGATTATAATTTAGGTCTAAAAAAATTAATTTAAATGTAACCAAAAATTAAGGTACTTTAATTTTAACACAATTATAAAACGCTTGTGATACATAACGTAACCAGGAAACAACCAAACACGTGACACATGATGTCATTTTTCAAAGAAATTTAATGCCAAAAGTGTGAAGAAACCGCGAGTAGACTATATCAGAGTAAATAAGAACACAGTGGCGGTTCCTATGACGTTGGCGCACTCATTCTCGGATTGGCTGCGCGAGAATCTTGGAACGGGGCTTGTGATTGGCTTGCACTTGGCTGCCAGTAGCTGGTTGGTGGAAGGCGTTCTATTTTGCTGGCATATGCGGTTGGAGTTCGTGGTATAAGCGGCCGTTTCGCCTCTGTATTCTTATTTACTCTGAGACTCCAATTAGTGCACCCAACAAGGATCAATGAAAACTATTCGCGAGACAAAATATTGTTTGTATATTTTGAGAATATTTTATCGTTTCCTGACGTGGTATAAATGACGACTAAATAAAAATACCAAAAAAAAAATGGAAAAATTGCATCCGTATTGCATTTCATTTTCAAGTAAATATGCGACTTTCAACTTAAAATACTGATTCGTATAAATTTAAAAAAAGTTATTTTGACACGAAATTTGTTTCCAGTTAAAGTGTTTCTTGAAGTCGCAGTGGTGTCACTTTGGTAATTTCTTTGAAATCCGACTCGTGGTTTACCTGCGATAATGGTTTATGTTTACGCTATTTTGACTTTAAATTTTATATTGAAATTTGAAATTAAAATACGGGTGAACAGCATGCAAAATTACCACAACAGTATTCTCATGACACACTAATGACAAGAATACTTATTTTGAACTGTCGTCTAATGTATTAATTTTGCTCCATTTTGAGATCAATATAAAAAAATGTAAATTTAAAATTAAATAATTTATTTTATGAATTGTATTAAAGTATTTTTCCACCTCCTTAATGCCTTTTTCCGGACTATTATTTCATGTTACAAAAATAAACAGGCGGAATGCTAACATTGTAAAAAATAATTTTCTACTATTGAACACTTTTGAGGCGGTCGCATAGCCGGCTGGCGCTTTAACTGTGTTGTAACATGAAAGAAGAAATAAATCTTATCAACAATTCATGTTCCAAATAAGCGTTTTTTATGGTACTATCAAACGTGTCCCCATTTTTTTCTACGAAAATAAAGTATACCTCACACGAGGACGGAGCAGTACTTTTTAGATATCACCCATGCTGTAAATATTACTACTGGAGCACTTTAAAATCGTTAAAAACTACTTTTACGGACTATCTGCAAGCTTATATACCCACTAGGTGCTTATAATTAACTTTGCTGAAGGCTGTCCACAATAAAATGACATGGTCGACGCATAAAGTTTTATAGGTAGGGGCAGTGATATGTCGCGAAAAGATTTCGAGACAAGATCAGTCCAAAGCACTGTAGGGTCGTCCAGCTTCTTTGATTGGCTTAAAAAATGTTCTGACCCGTGTCAACCGTTTGCGCACGAATTTCGAAGGTTCAGTGTCGGAGTTACTTAGTCCTGAGTGGCTTGGTCAAAGACGGACACGGAACCAGCAGCCAGTGGAAGTATAACAACAGCTGAGGTGTGTATATATTATTGAAGTCTACTGTGTGCTCCGATTTTTACGCGAAAAGTCACTGACCCTGTCCATAGGTATAGCGCAGCACGTCAACAATATTGCACGCCAGTTCAGAGCCTTGCGCATAGTGACGACGGCACACCTGATGCGCTTGTCAGTGTAGCCCTTATCGCTCCCGCGTTTCGCGTTTCTGGGCCTCAAACGCGAAATCATATTCTAGTAGACCACCGTACTTCCTAGTTAAACAGGTTCTTTTTAAATCATTGTTAGAGCTAGTAACTTTTAGAGAAAAAAAAGAGTACAATGTAGACTTTATTACTTTATGCTCCCAACAGCCATTGGTTGCTGTCTGCTTGAGAAGGAATTAATATTTGGACGTGCCAGTCGGAATTCGGCAACATAGGCACGGCTCCTACGTTATTCGTGTGCAGACAGTTAATACTTGTCAAGAAGTAATTCAGCCAATCAAGATAGGAAAACGACTCCACAGTGTTTTGAAGTATAACTTGTCTTGAAATTTTTTCGCGAAATTTCACTGCCCCTGATTATTGTTTACATTTTTACGCGTGTTCTTGATAACTAAAATCGCTAAAAATATGAATTTCTGCAAAAAAAAAAAAATATATAGTAATTTACATATGGCTGGCCATTTTGTGTGTTTGCCCTATTATGAAAACTCAAGAAGAAAATAATTTCTGTAAATGGCTAAGGAACTTACACGAATCAAGATTGTAAGTTAAAAATATAATATTTACGCAAAAAAAAAAAATGAATACTGTGTTACATTTTTTGGTATTTTTTTTTGTAATCATAAATATAATTTCACGCAGCTATAAAATCGAGCATCATTTTTACAACTCGTAGTGAAACTTGCTAATTGGTGTTAGGCTACGTGTTCTATTTCTTTTGTATACAGAAGCGAATTAATGATAGGGGCGATCTTTTATTCACGTAAAACAACTCAATACTTTACGCAACACACTGAGAAAAAGGTTTTGTTGAATCCAAAAAAGTTTGTTTGGCGCAACCAAATTAATTGTTTGTGAAGGGACAATGAAATATTTTTGTTGTTGGAACCAAATTATTATGGTTTTCTTATTTAGTTGTCCCAAACAATGTTTTGGTTGGTGCAACTAAATATTTGTTTGGCTCTACGTACATTTAACAATGTCTCTTGATATAAAAAAAAATTCAAGCGCAACAGAGATTCGAACCTACATATATCAGCTGATCCTTGGTAACCTCAGCTAATTTTTTTTTATGTGGACTTTGTTGAGGTATTGGCCGATACATTTGCCGTTGGACAGGCCGTGTGTGACGTTACAGTGTGTGTTGTTAACGTTTTACGAGCTCAAGTTAGACCGACCGACCAAATGACAAATTCACAGTTCACATGAGCATGACATGCGAACTGAAAATCTGCCGCAGTGGAACCGGGGCACGAACTCCCTACTCCCCGGATACAAGTCGGCCACCCTCCCTCCCCTGAACTATGATGGTATGGCTTATAATGAGACTAGCGATGAAATTGGAATGACTGAAGGTATATAAATTCAAACGCTGGACGACGTGTACAAATAATTATTTCAGGTTTTACGTAACATTTTATCACAATGCTTCATTCTGTTATCACTCCCTTCCAATCTAATACTTTACTCAGATGTTAGTTTCCTCTGATGTTACAACAAATTAATCGAATATTCATATTAAAAGCTAGCAATTTATGCGTAATTATAAATATTTAATTTTCGTTAGATAATTCTGGTTTACGATATGATTACTTGATTAAATCGACTGCAGCTACGAAAGCTAAAACGAATGACGTGACACACAGTAGAATGGCTGTTTGATTTTGGGGAGTATAAGTAAATATCGATAAGGAACCCGACAACGACTTTCTGTTGCTACGTGGAAATGTTGAGCATTGTAACTACATTGCAACATGAGTTGTTTTGATTCCTGTTAGTTCAGTTTTATGTTAATAAAAAGGGGAGTGCAGATGACATGTTTTTATACGTATAACTNTGTTTTGATTCCTGTTAGTTCAGTTTTATGTTAATAAAAAGGGGAGTGCAGATGACATGTTTTTATACGTATAACTGAACAGTTTCCTAATTCGGAGTATGCAAATCTGAGACCACGTAATATATTTTTTTTTATGATAACTGCCTGGAAAATGTCCCATTTAACGTGTTTGCTCGCAGAGATGTTTTACAGCGCGGGAATTTCTGGCCGAAGTAGGGAGAATTAAACTTTGCTCGCTTCCGCATAGCTATTTGAGTGCTGTGAAGTTTTCAGTCTCGTGTGCACACGCTTCCAGGTTTTAATCTGTTGCGCACTGGAGGAGCTAAGGACAAAATGTACGGCAGTAGGAAGGCAGGATAGGCCACAGGAGGGGTAGAGGGGTAGTGTTAGCCGGAGGATGGAATAAGAAGTGCCTAATTTGAAAAGAAAATGGAGAGGGGGAGAAAGTTGTCGATCATGTAGGTATATCGTATTACAACTACGTCTCATTGGGAAAGTTTTACCCATAACAATTTAAGTTAAGTAAACAATTTCTAAATAAGAGGATTGTGTCGGAAGTTTTAAAATGCAGAATTTAATATTTTGTTGGATGCAATTATATATTATTTAAAAATGTCGACATGACATTTCCCAGATTAAGAATAAAATAAAAAGTCTTTTACTCTTGGAATAAAAGTAAAGTCAACACTGCCAATACATTCTTTAGTGAGATTTTTAAGGGGTAGGTAGGACTTTTATGATTCTCTCATCATGGATACCATTATTCACGTGAACAGTCATTGTAATTATGTTCTATGGGTGGTGGAATTTTAGTGCTGGCCGCAAGTAGAGTGGATGTGTTAAGAANTGTTTTGATTCCTGTTAGTTCAGTTTTATGTTAATAAAAAGGGGAGTGCAGATGACATGTTTTTATACGTATAACTTAACAGTTTCCTAATCTGAGACCACGTAATATATTTTTTTTTATGATAACTGCCTGGAAAATGTCCCATTTAACGTGTTTGCTCGCAGAGATGTTTTACAGCGCGGGAAGTGCTGGCCGAAGTAGGGAGAATTAAACTTTGCTCGCTTCCGCACAGCTATTTGAGTGCTGTGAAGTTTTCAGTCTCGTGTGCACACGCTTCCAGGTTTTAATCTGTTGCGCACTGGAGGAGCTAAGGACAAAATGTACGGCAGTAGGAAGGCAGGATAGGCCACAGGAGGGGTAGAGGGGTAGTGTTAGCCGGAGGATGGAATAAGAAGTGCCTAATTTGAAAAGAAAATGGAGAGGGGGAGAAAGTCGCCGATCATGTAGGTATATAATATTACAACTACGTCTCATAGGGAAAGTTTTACCCATAACAATTTAAGTTAAGTAAACAATTTCTAAATAAGAGGATTGTGTCGGAAGTTTTAAAATGCAGAATTTAATATTTTGTTGGATGCAATTATATATTATNGGTCCAATTATCTATTATTTAAAAATGCCAACATGACATTTCCCAGATTCAGAATAAAATAAAAAGTATTTTACTCTTGGAATAAAAGTAAAGTCAACACTACCAATACATTCTTTAGTGAGATTTTTTAGGGCTAGGTAGGACTTATATGATTTTCTCATCATGGATATTATTATTCACGCCAACAGTCATTGTAATTATGTTCTATGGGTGGTGGAATTTTAGTGCTGGCCGCAAGCAGAGTGGATGTGTTAAGAACNAACAGTCATTGTAATTATGTTCTATGGGTGGTGGAATTTTAGTGCTGGCCGCAAGCAGAGTGGATGTGTTAAGAACATCACAAAGTTACTTAATGTATATACGCAAAATTCATCGGGAAATAAGCCTACGTCATCGTATTCGTGGCCAGGAAAACAAACTTGTGCACAGATCAAGAACAATTTTAGGCTTTGCAAGCTTAAAACACTTGGTAGAAACTATAGCATTTATTGCTGTGTTAGGTGGATGGCACGTTTGTGGAACTACTTTGATATGGTACTGAGTCACTAACAATTCTGTTAACTATTCCCGTAACATTTAGGATTCGCACGCCAAGAGGTAAAATGTGTGAATGTTGTAATGTTTTCTGTTGTTGCTTATTTTAAAAATTGTTGTAACGCTTAGCGCTTCACAAATACGTATTCTATTCGAAAACTCCTGTCGGCTACATTTTTCTGAGAAATTTGGCTACGAGCAATATTTTAAAAATGCTATATGTATGCATGCATGTATCAGTATTTGGTTGTACTTTAAGAGTAACAATGGCTAAAATGAGCGCTTTCAGAATTGTATTTAGGTATAAAAATACCGATAGATAAATCTTAAAGTAATGCGCAGGCCCGTCCAGAATGCATTTATGTTATCGTTACGTAAAATGTAAAGGTCACATATAAAAATGTTATGGTCGCACAGCGCAAGACAAAGGCTGTACGCCAGTTCATTTCTTTGCTCATAGAGGCTACAAAGGTTTTGATGCCAAAGCGTGAGTTGCCCTTACCGCCCCAACGATTCCCTGCCTCGACGCACAATATAGCGGAAGGTAGGCGGGGCGCATAACCGGCTTTGTGGAAAAGGTCTCGAATGAAGGTTAACTGCAATCCCAAAATATNGCGGAAGGTAGGCGGGGCGCATAACCGGCTTTGTGGAAAAGGTCTCGAATGAAGGTTAACTGCAATCCCAAAATATTGTCGCAAATACACTCTAATTTTGATAGTCCACAGGAAGTTAACTACTTGCACGTACATTAAAAAATACATAGTGGCAGTTTCTTGGCGCGTCCTCAAAGTTTTTTTAGTTAAATGATAGTAAAACTCTATGTAGCCAAGTTTTACGAAGTCAATAAAGTGGCAGTACCTTTGTTAAAATAAATGCTATGCATGTGCTGGAAACTATAAGGATCATCCATAAAACTTTACCACTGTGTCAATGTACGACAAAAAGGCATATAATAAAATAATTATTGAAGTCATTAACTTACGCAGTGAGTCCTTGACGCTAACAACATAGAAATGCCACAAGCATCACAAATAAGTGACAACAAAAATGAACAAGTTAATTAAAAGTTAACAAGACCCTGTAAACCACAACAAAAAAGGAAGCGTTACTCGTCAAATTTATTATGGTGATTCGCCGCACATGTGCACAAAAGAAAATATATTAAACAAGACTTATTTGTTTCATCAATAACCCATAGACCTAGATGAAAATGTTTACCAAAAAATAATAATACCAGGCTTGTGGATCTGCATTACTAACACTTTTTTTTCTTTAATTTACTTTTTTTTTATTATTTTAAAAACATCTACAACAAAACATTATAATGCCTGTTGCAATTACAAAGATGTCAATGTCTTTATTGACTTAAAAAGTCAACATAAATAAAATACAATTATAAAAAATGCAATGCATGCCTACAATTAATGCATTAGTTTACTTTGCACTCAATTATTAAAATATAAAATATATACATGTAGGAGTGTATATCTATATACGTATATATAAAAATGTGAAAGTGTGTTTGGATGTTTGTTTGTCCTCCTTTCACGTCGAAACGGAGCAACGGATCGTCGTGAATTTTTGCACAGAGATAGTTGGAGGACTGTGAAGTGACATAGGCTACTTTTTATCCCAAAAACGTCTCATTCCCTCAAGAATTTTTTTTTAATTAGCGCTCGGGTTACAATTTTGCGTCAATGCTCCATATATCGTTACTTATAGACATGTCGATACTTATCGATATATCGATATAAAAATTAACATCGATTTATATGTAACTGAAAAATATATTGGTCCTTGTTATATATAGCCTAACTATTATATAAATGCGGAAGTGTTTTTTTTTGTTTGTCCTTCCACGTCGCAACGGAATAACGGATCGACGTCAATTTTTACACAGATATAGTTGGAGGGCCGTGAAGTGACGTAGGCTACTTTATACCCCGAGTAAATTTCTCATTCCCTTGGGGAAATTCTTATTGGAAAATGAAAAAGTACACAAACGGAATAACAATGCAACGTCAACAATGCAACGACACAATCGAGCAGCAGATCGAGGAAATTTCTTGCACAGAAATAGTTGGAGGGCTGAAAGGTGATATTGGCCACTTTTTATCGCGAGAAAATATCTCAAAAATTTACAAACAATAATAATAGTGAATCAAGTCGGAAAAAAGTTTGCCGCCAGCGCGCTCTATTGCAATGCGCTGTCTAAACCGTTAAAGAATGAACAATATCATGTAGTAAAAAATTGAATAGATTAAAAATAACTAAAAAAAACTCCTCGGTAGCATATATCTATCTATAACAGAGAAATATTGATAAGTCTTTTTACCAGAGATAAAACTTTTCCCTTCTTCATTACCAAATTTACTGGTCGCATGTCTCTATACGCCTGGAATGATTTCGGGAAACCACGGAAAGCCAAAATGAGAATGACCAGACTGGGATTCGAACCACGGTCCTCCCGAACGCGAATGTATTGGCTTGCCCCTGCGCTACTTCGCTCAGGCCGTACCATGAAAGATCGGCGGCTGCGCTTCTGTACTGCAGTAAAAGTTGGCATAGGCTACTTTTTATCCCAAAAAAAATATCTCATTCCCTCAAAAATTTTTTTAAGTGAAATTAGCGCTCGGGGTACAATTCTGCGTCAATGCTCAATACATCGATGTATCGATACTTATATATGTCGATATTTGTCGATATATCGATAAGTATCGATATGGAAAATAACTTATCGATTGCTATGTAACTGAAAAATATAACGGTCCTTGCCATGTACAGCCTAACTATTATATAAAAGCGAAATTGTGTTTGTTTGTTTGTCCTTCCACGTCGCAACGGATAGACGTCAATTTTTACAGAGATAGTTGGAGGGCTGGGAAGTGACATAGGCTACCTTTTACCACGAGAAAATTTCTCATCCCCTTGGGGAAATTCTTATTGGAAAGTGAAAAAGTATACAAACGCAATAACAATGCAACGTCGCAACTTAGCAACAGATCGACGTAATTTCTTGCACAGAAATAGTTGGACGGCTGAAAGTTTATATTGGCTACCATTTATCGCAAGAAAATATCTCAAAAAATTTACTTTCGCGAGTCGGTTTACCGTACGCGGACGTGGAGAGCAATGCAGGCGGCGGGTGGAAGCGCCATGGGAGGGAGGGGGAACCTTATTTAAAAAAAAAACCTAAACAATAATTCCGTAGTCCATGCGAGCGGAGCCGTGGCCACAACTAGTACTACTATATTTTGTTATCCAAATACGTGCTGGTTTTAAGCCGGAAAAACAAATACCACAGCGGCCGTGTCTGGCGTGTTCATTAGAACATCTCAAGACTATTACTAGCTTCTAGTATGTATATAAGTCATTATGACAATATAAAAATTTTACCAACTCAAGGCAAAATAATAATTTCACTGAGCAAATACAAGAAAAATGTGAATAAAAGATGACCATCTGAAACAAATACATAACCGGGTCAGGAGTGCAGCCAAATATCAGAATACCCACTATACTTACTAAAACCACTCATTAATAACAATATTTTCTTTAAATAAATACATTTCAAAACAATATCACCGCGGCGTTAAAAGTAAATACGAGACGATATTTTCAGAACAGAGAGTACACAACTACGAAACTATTCTTGTTACATACATTTGCAGCACTGCAGTGTTTGGTGCTACACCATCGTGTGAAAACAGACACACTACTAAGGGCCAGTTGTATCAACATGGTGTCTACTCTATTGTTAACTAACACCTTGTTAGCAATACCCCTTGGTAAGATACGAACTGTGTTGTATCACCACATGTATCTCTTTGGTTATGTACCAAAGTGTTACATGCTATTTACGGTAAAGTGAGCACTTTCGACAGCTCTCTCATTTGGAATAATAGTCAATCAATATATTTTATTTTAGTCTTAGACGTTAACTTCGGAGTGCAGTGTAATCCACACACTGTGTTTATTACTTACATGGCAATATTTATATGAAAAAGTGATAAACGGATTAAAAAAATTAATGATAGGAATAAGTAACTAGGGCCTCAAAAGTGCCCACTATACTACGTTTTTTTTTGTTCTTTTTTGCTTATGTTGGCATTGAATGTACTTGGAATCCAGTATTTTATACTAATACTTTGGCTTGCAATATGCCAAATATTAATAAGTAAACATGTACGAGTACATGCCGTAGAAAAGAAAAAACAAAGTTTGAAATTTTGTATTATTTGTTGTGTTTTGTAAGAATTTCTTTCTGTAGTACATGTTTTTAAAAATTGAATTATTAATTTTGTGATATTGCTAGTTCATTCAATATTATCGGTTATATAATTACTCTCATATTACAAGAAAACATCATAAATTTGCGATGAAATTCAAAACAATATGAGGAGTTCGAATAGGATAATTGCTGATATCGGCTTCGTTGTTATAACTCTTAAAATCTCCACCACTGGTTTGCTTTCTATTTTCAAGAGACGAATATTTTTCGATGTTATGAAATAAGTTGTTAAAACTGAATTTGCAGTGTATGAATTTGTTTACTTCAGAAACAGAATGTGGCGACAGTGCATTGCTGTTTTTAAGCTGCTCGCAAACGTTAACAAATTAAAAACATTGTTCATACTAATTTCGCACGACCTTGAAGTTGGGTTACATCAAATTAAGCAATTTTGTATGCAGCTTTTCGTAACTTATTCAATTTTCATATTCTACATTAAAAAAAACGACAGTATTTCTAGTTGAAAACTTAAATTTGAAGCGCTTAAATCATAATGTATAAAAATAGTTAAATTAGGTTGAAAGAGTGACTAATACACAGATAAAAATGTTTTTGTTGTGTGTCGGTTTCTGTCGACATATGCTAATAGGGCTCCGTCTCTGTTTCCTCAGGAAGATGTTCGATTTTCAAGGTAAATTGTCATCAAAGGGTGTCATAAAGTTTAGTCTGGGTTTGCACAGTAAAATAAAACGTAGTTACAAAAACATATATTTCCCTTTTTTCTGAAGTACAAAAATAAAAATTCCTAATATGAGATTTCAAAATCCATTTAAAAGTTTTAATAAAATCCAATGATTTTAATTGCCCCACAAGCACATTACAATTTATGCATATACAAAATGATTTAAAAATGAAGATTATATATATTTTAATAATGATGCAGAGCAACCCCCCCCCCTTTTTTTTTTAAACATAGGAACAACCGTTCCTTCCCTAATAAAGTCTCTGGCCTGTCTCCCTGAACAGGGGAGAACCCAAGCCTTTTATACAAATTTGTCGTCTTCTGGAACAATTTCTTATGTTCGCGGAGCGGAAACGCCCCCTGGTGACGTCAAGGCTGACCGGCGTCACGTTGTCGTGGATACACGTAGGTAGGTAAGGGGCAGCCGGCGACGCTTCGTAGCGGCACACTAACTGGCCACGCGCCATTTGCCATCCAGCACTCATGCAGCCAACAGCAGCGAGATTGTCAGTTGAGCGGGTCCCATCGCACCAAAGGTAAGCCATGTCCGTGACCCACATGTAGAAACAGCAATCCAAGGCGATGTGAACTCAGGCGAATTTTTGATGTGCGTAGGCCGTCACAGAATAAAACACGGTTTGTTTGGCCCAAACAATTTAATTGTTTGTATAGGGGCAATGAAATATTTTTGTTGATACCAAAACATTTTTATTATTTTAATTTGGTTGCTCCAAACAAAGATCTGGTTGGTGTAATTAACTAAAGATTTGTTTGACTTTACGTACGTTAAGTAGTTTCGGTTTATATAAAAAAAACTAGAATCCCCACCAAGATTCGAACCTAGATCTTTTGTATCCGACAGCTACGCCCTAGCAAACTCAGATGAAGTGACTACTGATATGACAGGTATATTTTTAATGCATTCTTTCTAATACTTCACAACACGCGCAAATAAATATTTCAAGTTAGCAGGTTTACACTTTGGTCTCCTGTTAAATATGTTTTATTTATATTTCGGTACCGTTATTAAGCATAAATAAATGCACCAACAAACACCGTAACTATCCTAATTTTCACGAAGAATACAAACAATCTCTCGAGCTGTGTTTTCGAAAAAAGGCGATCAAATGAGTGGCCAAACAAATGTATACTGAATGTTTTGTTGGCATTCCAATTTATTTTGGCCCAACACAGAGATTTTGTTTACTTAAGCGAGTATTTTGTTAGACGAACAAAATTAATTTTGTTGTTTTTCAAGTTTTGTTTACTGAACAAAATATTTTGTTCGGGCAACTAAATATGTTTTTGGCCCTTACAAACAAATATTATTTTTTTTGGCTGGAACAAACCTTTTTTTCCATAAAAACATATTATTTAGTTGACAAATTGTAACGGTATGTTTTCTTACAATAAATATTCGTTTAACACACTTAAACAACGAAATATTTGTTTAATCTCAGACAAAATTGTTTTCAATTAATTAATTATTTGGCTTTGTGAACAAATTTCATTCATTTGGCTGAGGTTTGCTTGTGCCAACAAAATATCGTTTAGCTGAAACGAACGCTACGCAAACGAATATGTTTGGAATATTAAAACAATTGTTTTCTCAGTGCAGACATTTAATCGCCCACCTAGGACGTCTAACTATACTTGTTATTTTTTGGTATAAACATTAATTCAATTTATAAATATTGTAATCTATTACTTTAAATAGCAGCACTAACCTTATGACACATTGTGTAGCTGAGTGATTTAAATATTTACACATTATAAGCCACTGTATTTATTCTTGCACTATTCTAGTATTAGACAAAACAACATTTTATAATGAAAACTTGAAAATAAATTACGTTTTAAGTGGAGCACGATGTAATGTACTCTGTGTGGCAAATATAGTTGTACAAAGCCATGGTGTTGTGATTTCACACGCAGATTTACAAGCTAGCCTTTCTGCCGTATAAACATTAGGCATAATCTGGGATACAGTTTTTTAGTTATAAACATGATTCGGTGCAATTCAAAGAAATTTTAGTCTCGTAAGATGGACAACTGTTGCTGTAAATGGTGGAAAATTTAGTACACATTTTCAATAATCACTTCAGATACTGCATTTGAATTGCGACTTTGCTTGATTAGGAACACACATTTTTTTTATTAAATAAAACTCGCCTGCGCAGTTTTCTTTCTTTCTCTTTACACAAAGCCCATATCATTAAAGCCAATAAATCTATTCACTTCCCAATTGCTAAAAATATTTATTCGTTAAAATTATGTTTCGAAAGTCGAGATTATTAGAATTTACGAGTCGCATAGATGTCTATTTTGCTTGTTTTCATGCTCGCTATACGCCTGGATAAATGCCTAACAGACCATCCCATGGCATGATAGTTAACAAGAGAATAACATTTCCGGATAGCAGTAACATGATGAGCTCGTACAACGCATTTTACGCCTAACACGAGAATAAGTTTTGTCCCGAGCGCTAATCCTTGATGATACAACTGTCCCTGACACAACTTTCGTTCTAGACAATAATGAGATTCTTAACATACGTATTAAAATATAGCAAATAATTTTCACTCGCTGAGATTAAATCAAACTGGTGACACACACACGAAAATAATATTGAACACGCGTGGAATAATACCTAATAATGTCAACAAGAAATCAATATTTCACTGTGGAAACAACACGCAATATCGTGATTCAGAACGCAATTAAAAGTTACACTCTGCTCATAGCAAGAAAAAAATTACACAATTAAATAACTGAATATAATGAAAGGGTACATCACGTCGAGTGGAAATACTATTTACAGTACCTAACGAACACTCAGAATTACAAGTTCAGAAGACGTTGCAAGAAACAGTAATCAACAACAGGGAATTCACTTCCAAAATAAACAGCAACAAACGGATTTAATGAAAATTACTCAAACAACAATGTAATCAATTTCGAATACTATAAAGAAAGAAATAGTTACGCGCATCGTGCAAATGAGGTAAACACTCTGCAGAGAGAGAGAGAGAGAGAGAACAACATCTGATTATAAGGTCAAAACACTGGTAAAATTGGGTTACGCATGGAGATTAACTGGAGTAGTGAACATAAAACTATTGGAACCAAATTAGAACTGTACCACACAAACTTATGCATTAAAATCTACACTGATTTCTTTAGTTAATAATACTTTCAAATGTCACAACACCACAGTATCATGCACATTAAAAAAAATTAATTAACGTGGCATTTCAACATTACAACATTAAACTAATATTATTACGTTCTCCACAAATCGTAATACATTTATATTCATAAAAATTAATTCATTAAAAGCATTAATTAATTAATGGTTTCCATTTAAATTTGTTCTCTTTAAATACAAACACGACAGTAAGACTTGTGAAAAGCAGCCATGCTTTGCTATCACTTTACGCACATGTACAACAAAAATGCAAAAAAAAAATATTTTTCTATTCATTTAACATATGCAGTGAGTCCTTGACACAACCACATACCAAAATGTTACAAGCAACACAAAAACGTTACGCAACATAAATAAATAATTCATTTAAAAGCAAACAGAACCCTTTAAATAACAACAAATATAGGAAGCATTACTCATCAAATGTATCATGCTAGGTCTCCGTACATGTGCACAGAAAAATATATCAAGCAAGACTTATTATTTGTTTCATCAAAAACATGTATACTCAGAGGAAAAGGTTACCAAGAAGTAATAAAACCAGACTTATGGTCGTGCATCACTAACTCTTTTTTCTTTAATTTAATAACTTCATTTCAAATTTCTTTCCAAAACAACAATAACAAAACATTCCATTACAGGTGGTGATTACAAAGATTATGCAATGTGTTACTGGCGCCAGCTACATACGTAAATAAATTAAGTTGTCTATATTAACTTTAAAAGACAGACATGACTCAAATAAATGTTTAAAAACTTCAAATATTGCATACATTCTTTTGGTTAATGTATAAATTCACCTTATACACGATTGAAAAAAATTAGAGTATTTGTATGCATTTCTTAATTATGACTATCTTAAATGCAATTTTAGAGCTCGTAGGTTAAATTTCCCGAACTGGGTATCCTCGCATCATTTCTCAGTAAGTTTTAATATATTATATGCTTCAGTTGAAGCAAATGATTTAAAGATATGCTTTAAAGACAAAAAAAAAAAAGGAACTATATCAAAACTTTATAATCTTTTGTTGTTCAAGTTTTCATGTCTATTGAACGCAATTTTAAGTAATTTTAAATTTCCTTTTCCAACTGAGCTGAAGTCTAGCGAACACTTGCACAGAATATCCAACTGCTATGACATGCTGTCTAACTGCAGTTGGGAGAAGGATTGCAAAATCTCACCACCAGCACAAACTTTCAAAATTTCCAATCTTGTAGATCAGTTGCATCAAATACGTGGAACACGTGGACTAAAAAATGGGATGAACTGGAGTGCGTGGATCATGTGGACCCTATACAGGTGTGCCAGTAAATGTATTGTATTTTATTGGTTAGGCCTTGTTAACGTCCCCCAGTGCTATGCTTGAAGCCTAACAAGTGACGGCTTACAAACTAACTTATGGCCTATCTTA